>JAQQSY010004907.1:0-12009 GCA_028646535.1 Procyon lotor | reverse complement strand
TGTATAGATTTAAGGGCCCCAAAGACTCTTGTATTCCCAAACAGGTAAACACAGCTGTCTCCCACCCAGAATCAGGCCTAATTCAAAATTTGTAATAATTGGGACAGAATTTGAATTGTTTTCCCATGTATCTTTGGATGTTTGTTATCAATAAAATCAAAGGATTATTTTGGCTTGTGGCCATCCTAAAGGCGGTTTCAGTGGAATACTTTGAAGTATGCCTCCCTTTCAGATAAAGTCAGAGGGAAACTGTCTCTTCCCAGGACTCTGATAGTTACACTTACAGAATTAATTCTGAAATGCAATTACCTGGCTTGGGTATGGTGTTAGCTCCTGGTTGCCATCACTTTGGGCCCTAAGTAAATGCTTGTGTCTGTGAGCTTACTGTGCAAACCTGACCTTTGCAGGGCAGGAAACAAGATTGTATTTCCAATCATAAATTTAAGTGTCAAGACAGTTAGCTCAAGGATGCAATGAAGAGCAGAGATGAGACGATTTCTCTGAGATCACCATTAACAGGAATTTATCACTCGCTGAAGATCATAATTTTTACATTTTGAAAGATTTCAAAACATAGAGAAAAATACACAGGCATAGTCATCCATGATTTAACAGATGTTAACATTTGGGTATTTTCCCTTTAAGTTATTGCTTTTGTCTAATTTATTGAGGTATGGTTGGCATACAATATTATGTTAGTTTTAGGTGTACAACATAGTAACTTGATGTCTGTACACATTGTGAAATGGTCAACACAATTAGTCTAGTTACCATCTGTCATCGTGCAAAGTTAATACAATGTTATTGACTATATTCCCCAGGCTGTACATCACATTTCCATGACTTCCTTATTTTATATTACATGTTGCATTTCTTTATATTTATTGTGTTTCATAATGTACACATAGAGAATCACGAAAGTGATCATGATGATGCATTTGGTGAAATTCTCCAGCAAAGAGACGGACAAAATAATGGGAAGACAAGGAGGCAAAGACCCAGGGATTTGTCCATTTGTGGTTGGATGTGTGTTTGTTCCCTCACACGGATGCTAGGCTGGTCTCAGTCATCACTTAAGAACATAACACATGTAACCTGGAAAGACTTTTAGCATAGAACCAGATGCACCTTGTCTTATGGGTGAGATACTGAGACTCCGAGGGGAAGTGAAACTTCTAGTAACACAAACTTGTTCCTTGGAAGTCATCTTCTGAATAAATTGAAAATTATAACCATAGATCAGGAAGAGGTCTGGAGAAATGAGGATTGTTTCAGAATGGGTATAAAGGGGAGCTTTGGAATAATTTGTTTTCTAAATGACAACCTGGAAACCACTCTGCTGCAACCTTGCAAACGTACGAACCAGAGTCTCAAAATCAGCCTTGGCTCATGCCTCTCATTTGTCTCCGTGGAACATTTGTGAACTTAGGGACACTGGTTATTAAAGTAATAGCACTGCCTCCAGCAAAAAGGGAAGGTGTGGGGTAGTCAAGTTTTGTACACGGTTGGTTGAAAAAATTCATTTTTTTTTAACCTATGGGACCGTGCGGTGCTTCTCAAACTCATTTAATCAGGGTACCTTCGCTCAGAGCATGTCACAAAGCAGTGTCCCACAGAATAGAGGCTAAGACGTAGTGGCCAAATGGTAAGAAGATGTCAGGAAGGGGACAGCAAAATCTTTAAATAAATATCAAATTGCATATAAAGTACTTTAATTGCAACAGAACACTGAGTCTTTGCAACAACTTTGTAAGGCAAACCAGATTAGAGGTGAGGAGACTGAGGCACAGAGGTCCTTTAGGGACTTGCCAGTGACAGTTGCTACTAAGTGGCAGTTGATCTCAGCTCCAGCGACCAACCTGCTAAGCCCTAGCCTCTGTGGGCTGTCATCGGCTTCCAGGCCTGCCTCTGCTTCTGCAAGTCAGAGCTCTCCTCACCTTCTTCCCTGCATCTTTACCCTCTTTTTAGTTCCTGCAGTGAATCATGCAGTCACCACCACAGGGCCTTTGTACATGCCATTCCTCCCTTCCTCCCTTTGTTCCCCCTTAACACCTACTCAGCCTTTCGATTGCAGCTCAATGTCACCTTCTCAGAATGCCTTTCCTGATCTATCAGACTAAATTAAGTTCTTCAGTTGCCCACCACCATGTCGCTGATCATAAATTTCATAAATATGAAAATGGGATGTAAATGGGGTTACTGATTGATGACGTTCCCCTCTGCAGGGGGGCAGGCCTGGTTTGCCAACCATGTACATGTATGGTCCAAAGGCAGGGGCTCAGTTAATATAGCAAAGATGAGTCTCTTCCCACTGAGTAGTCTCCACTTTCCAGTGGTACAAAAGACTGGGAAATTTGCTTGTTGGCTGATGATGTGCTCCCTCTGTTTCTCGCAATAGTTAAAACATTTTTGGTGTTTATTATGGATTGTGGTCTTAAAGTCTGTCTCTCCAAAACAGAGAACATGCACACACAAATTTATATTTCTCTGTTTTTAAGTAGCAAAAGCTATGTCCCAAAGTATTAATTAAAGCAGTAGCTCTTTTTGACCTTTGCTGTTGGAGGTATTTTTCGATATGAATTTTGATTATCTGGCTCTTGTATGATAAGAAAAACACCATCACTCTGCTACTGACACAGAGGACAAAATTTACTTCTAGGAAGAATTTTTAAAAGTAGCAATCTGAATAGAATGAAAGGGTTTTCGCTTATTTTGAGCTTTATTTTCTAGTATGACATCTTTGTCTAAGGATCAAGTCACTGTCCCGCTTACTTTTCGGAAAAGCTAGGGATGACCATCGCTGACCGCCACCTGCAGTGACTGTGAGGACAGATAAGTAAAGCTGATGGAAAAGCACTTTGTAGATGTCAGCTGTTACATAAACGTGGAAATATGGATTACCGCTGTTCCCCAGCCCTGCTGGGAACTCTGTCTGGCAACGGTAATTTTAAGATGGATGTTTTTCTTTGTATGGTTTAGGGAAAGCTCAAGATCAAAATCTGGGTTACAAATGCCTTTTATATTTGAAAGTATCCTTACAGGATAGTGTGGCTGGTTTTTCTGCTCCCACAGCCACACCAGAACAACAAAATTATCAAGTGTCCTCATTCTCCGTGAGCTTTGAAGTCTTTGTTGATCATTTCTGCAAAAATGTGTCTCTCATTGAGCCATCGAACAGTCCTCAGAGCCTAATGGGGGAGCCCATGCCTGTCTGTGTCTGCCCCCCCCCATTCTCCTGCAGAGACCAAGATTTCTTGCTTGGGGCCCACGAGACAAGTGGGGGCCATTACTGGCCTGGAGGAGATGGAGATGGGCATCTTGCGAACCCCGTCTCCCGTGTTTGTCTTCACTTTCAGACGTGCTGATCTTCCCCAAGTCTTGAGGCCTGAAAGCCTTGTGACATCCACAAGCAGGTGTGTAGTGTGTGATTCACTGACCTTGGGTATCTGCAATGGTTACATCTAATCCTGACCTTGCCATGTGTCCTTGGATCTAAGAGACAAGATGTGGTCTTCCTTAGCCATTTTCAGATAGCTGCTCCCGAGGACGTGAAACTCAGCATCACCGTTGGAGAAATGCCAACTCCCTGGCTAGTGGGGGAATTTCCCCAAATATTTCCCCAAATAGCCACTTGGCTATTTCCATCATAACTGAAGGAGGCCCTCTAACAGCAGAGTTTCCATCTAGTAGCAAGATTGACTCCATACCCTTGGACTTGCCTGTGATGTGTGTGTATATGTACTTATAAGACCCATCTATGTAAGTGACTCTATAGAAAATTTGTGGATAGAACTTCCAAATACAGAGAAACAATAAGAACACGAATCAATAATTCATTAAATTTGAAATGCTTTTAAATTTATTTCAGTGGCTTAAGTAAAAGCAAATGCTTCACATTAGGTCCTTTTTTATCCTCAGGGGGTCTGGATAACTATACATCCCAGCACATCCCAGCTTCTACCTTCCAGTATCTGGAAGAGTGGGATTTTGGTCCGGTGTCTAAAATCTATAGGTGAAACCGTGAAATCTCTTCCAGGAAGCGGTGGCGACCGGTGGTGCTATTGGGAGCATGCGCAGTGGCGAGCACGGCTAACACACGGGGGAGTCTTGGAGAGTTGGGGCGCCGCTGTCATAGGTTGTTCTTTGCAGCCCAGCACGATCATGCCCATCCCGGTGACATTGGGAACAAATACCCCGTGTCTGGTGTCTCACAGCGCCCAAATGACGACGTCAAGGCAAACATGTTTAGCGCCTGATGGAAAGAGGGTTTGACAAATAGGACTCGCTGATGGCCCTCCCTGCCACCTTGACCATCGCAGGAGCTGCGAAGTGGCAGCTTCCCGTCCTACTGTGTAGCTGGGTGGCTGGCGCCCGGACCCACGCTCTGATAAACGCAGCAGGACAGACGCTCCTCCCGCGGCTTGCAAATGAATTTACGGATAGGTGTAGACACGTCTGCTTTCCTTGATACCAGTTGAAGGAGGGACCATCCAGTGAGCCTTAAAGCCTTTTAATGCACCCTTGACTGTGTAACCATTGTGCGATCCTATTTTATATATATATATATATATATATTTTTTTTTTTTTTTACAGCTTGTGAAGTTACAATTTACATGACCCACAAACCACCCAGTGGGAATGTGCACATCAGTGCCGTGTTGTTACACACTGTGCGCCCACCACCACGGTCGGGACTGAGAGCATTTCCATCCCCCTAAAAAGTTCCCTGCTGTGCATCTCAGGGAATCCCACTCCCACTTCGGGCCGCAGCTAGCTGGGCTCTTCTTACTGTTTCCATGTTTCTGTCTTTTCTAGCAATGTTTACATAAATGGAAGCTCTTCCTGTTGGCTCTCTCCACGTGGCACAGTGTTGCGAGCTTTCTCCTTGGTGCTACATGGATCAGTGCTTTGCTACTTGAGCTGCCCAAGTGGAATCCCAGGGTGCTCACAGACCTACCGGGGGGGCGTTTGGTGGTTTCCGGCGTGGGGCTGTTTTGGATGCTGCCGCTGTGCGCATGTGTGTGAGGGTCTTCGGGTGGACGCGTGTTTTCACCTCTCTTGGGTAGATAGATACAAAGGAGTAGAGTGGCTGGTTTGTGTGGTAAGCATAACTTTTAAGGAAGCTGCCAAACTCCTTTCCTTGCATTTCCGCTGGAGAGGGGTGAGGGCCCCACACTGGCCGTGTCCTTGCCTACACTTGATTCTTCTTAATCTTTTTGATCAGTCTTTCTAATGGGAACACAGCAGTATCTCATCGTGGGGGTGACTTCCGCGAGGATAAAGGGTGTACCTTATCTTTGGTGAAATGTCTATTCAAGTCTCTGGCCTGTTTAAAAAAATTGGAATTCTTGTCTTATTACTTGGTTGTAATAGTTCTTAATATATTCTAGATAAAAGTCCTGTCTCAGATGGGTGATTTACAAATATTTTCTCCCAGTTTATGGCTTGTGTTCTTATTCTCTTACTGATATGTTTTGAAGAGTAAAAGCTTTTATTTTTGATAAATTCCAATTTTATTTTTGATAAAGTCCAATTTTTCCTTTGTTTCTTTCATAGATCATGTTTTGGTGTTATATCTAAGAAGGTTTTTCCCAACTTAAGGTCACCAAGATTTTCTCATGGTTTCTTCTAGTTCTAAAAAATGTTCTGCTGGAACTTTGATAGGGATTTCTTTTCATTAAAAAGTATTTGGGGGAATGTTACCGGATTTTTTTTTCCCCAAATATGTTTATTTTTTCAGTGTTACAAGATTAATTGTTTATGCACCAGATTAACACTATTAAGCCTTTAAATCCACAAACATGATCTACTTCTATACTTACTTATGTCTTTACTCTCCCTGGACAGTGTTTTGTAGTTTTCAGTGTACAGGTCTTCTACTTTTTTTTACTGAATTTATTCCTAAGTATTTTCCTCTGTTTGATGCTACTGTGAATATAATTGTTTTCTTATGTCATTCTGAATTGTTTGCAACTAGTATATGGAAATACAACAGATTATTATAGTTTGGTCTTTTTTTTTTTTTTAAGATTTTAGTTATTTATTTGATAGAGAGAGATATCACAAGTAGGCAGAGAGGGGGAAGCAGGCTCTCTGCTGAGCAGAGAGCCCGATGTGGGGCTCGATCCCAGGACCCTGAGATCATGACCGGAGCTGAAGGCAGAGGCTTTAACCCACTGAGCCACCCAGGTGTCCCTATAGTTTGGTCTTGTGTCCTGTGACCTTATTTAGCTCACTTATTAGTTCTGGTTGTTGTTGATAAATTCCTTGGAGTTGCCCAACATAAAAGATTAGGTTGTCTGAGAATAAAGACAGATTTATTCCTTCCATTCTGGAAGGATGGTCACATTCAGTTTCCATTTCTTGCCTGACTAGACTGGCCCCAGTCTCTAGCATGGTGTTGACTACAGGTGCTGAGAGCAGACATCCTTAGTTCGTCTCGATCTCCAGGGAAAAACATATAGTCTTTTATCAGCAGTTGTCTCCGTAGCTGTAGGTTTTTGCATATTCCCCTTGTCAGACTGGGGAAATTCACTTACATGCCTCGTCTTTGGAGGGTTTGTATCATGGATGATGTTGGAGTTTGTCAAATGATTTTTCAGCATCTACTGAGATGATCAGTGGGTTTTGTTCCTTAGTCTCTTAATATGGTTTATCAACAGTAATGATTTTCGATGCAACACTATTCTTGCACCCCTAGAATAACCCCACTTGGTCACAATATCCTGTCCTTCTTATCTAGTGCAGAATTTGATTTGTTACTATTTTCTTAAGAAGTTTTTGCTCGTTTTCTTTTGGTTCAAGATATTTTCATTTTCCCCATAATGACTTCTTTGGGCTAGTGGAGACTTAGTGTGCTTTGATCTCCAAAAATCCGGGGACTTCCCACATCTTTTTCTGTTGATTTCTAATTTCTCATTCGATTTCAGTCAGAGAAAATGCATTATAATCTTTCGACCTTTTAAAATTACTGAAATGTGTTCGCAATCTTGAATATGGTTTATCCTGGAAATTAATTCATCCATGCTTCCCAAGAACATGTATTCTGGTGTTGGATATACTAGAAAATTCTATATGTGTCAATTAGATCAATCTGTTTGATAGTGTTGTTCAATTCTTCTGTAATTTACTGAATTTTTGTGGAGGTGTATTATCGATTATGGAGAGAAGGATTGAATTCTCTGATTTTATTGTTGAATTGGCTATTTCCCCTTTCAATTGGACAGTTTTTGCTTTGTGTATTTTGGGGCTTTGTTATTAAGTGCAAGGATACTTGTGGTTGTTATATTTTCTGGATGACTTCATCTTTGTATCTCAACAAAACATCCCTCTTTGGCTTTTTTAAAATACCTGGTCTTAAAGACCATGAGAGACTATGAATTTCAGGAAACAAACTGAGGGTTGCTGGAGGGGAGGTGGGGGGGAGGGGGTGACTGGGGGATGGGGGATGGGCATTCAAGGAGGGCACGTGATGTGACGAGTCCTGGGCGTTACATGTAGCTGATGAATTATTGAACTCTACCTCTGAAACTAGTGATGTACTATGTGCTGGCTCATTGAATTTAAATTTAAAAAAATGAAAAAAGAAAACCAAAACAGAAACAAAACAAAACAACGCACCTGACCTTGAAGTCCATTCTGTCTGATATTCCCACAGCCTTTCCAGCTCCCTTTGGTTACTCTTTTCATGGTCTCTACATATTTTCATCCTTTTACCTTTATTTTCCTTGCACATTTAAATCTAATTTATGTCTCTTGTGGGCAGCAGAGAGTTGACTCTTGCTCGTCATTATGACATCCTCTGCCGTTTGGTTGGAGAATTTGATCCACTGAAGTGGGTGCAATTTTGTCCAGCATTTTTTCCCCGTAGGTCTTATACCGTGTCTGCTCCCCTGAGCCTTCTTTGCTGCCTTCCTTTATGTTAGGCAAACATGGCTAGTGTGCCGTTTTCATTTCTCTGTTGTATTTTTAGGTGTTTCTGTTGTTGTTGAGTCATTTCTAGGACAATCATGAGCCTCTTCTGGGCTCCTTGGATTAAATCTCATTGCTCCTCGAAGTTCCCTCATCCCCCTTCTCCCTCTTCTACAGCCGCAGAGCTGGAGAGTATCCATGGCCACAGGGCGAGGGCGAGAGAGGGTGTCTGCCCAAGGATGCCTGGAGCTCTGGGCGTGGACAGACAGCACAAGCGGTCACTCTGGGGGTCCCAGCAGGCTCCAGCCCATCCCGACCTCTCCTGGGGCTGGCACTGGCCCTGCCACGGTGGCTTTCTTAGCTCCAGCAGCACCAGGGCTAGTCCTGCTCCTGAGAAGTCAACACAGTTCTCTAAACGCGCTGGCCGGGCCGAGCTTCGTGGGGATCACCACTCTGCCAGCAGAAAGCAGTCTCTGAAGAGAGGCCTCTCCCATCCTTTTGCTGCCTCTTGGGGGTTGGACACAGGCTCATTTTCTGCCTCTCTGGTGTGCTCTCCCCTTGACACGGAGAGAAACAGGTTTCTTGAAAACAGGTTTCATGCTGTGCCATTCGTGCATCTTTGCTACCCCCCAACTTCTGGCTGCCCGTCGCTGCCCCTCCCCTGCCCTGGGGTGGCTCGAGTCATTTGTAGGGCCCGCGCTCAGGAACTGCAGACAAGAAGTGGGAATCGGCTCTGTCTTTCCAAATACGCTCCCGTCCTCCCGACGTGTGTGACTGTGCGCGTGCGCACGTGCATAGGTGTGTACTTACGGAGTCGCATGGAAAGGTCAAACTCCCTTCTTCTTTCTTCCCTCCAGCTTCCTTCCTCCTCTCCTCCTGACCGCGTGCATGTGTCGTCTTGCAGCAGGACGGGAGGTGTGGAGGTGAGCCTCTCGTCTGACTTATCCACGCTCCCCTGTTGGGAGGGTCTCACCCCTGCGCTGGGGCTGTGCCGCCGAGGCCACCAGAAGTGCACCTGCAGGCTGACAGTTGGGTTTGCCCCTCAGGAAGCAGAGGAGGACACTCCATGAGGAGCAACAGGTATCTCAGAAACAGGGTGTCAGAAAGGACTTTGGACTTTGGGTCTGGAATTTGGGAGAGGATCTGAAAACACGGGCATTGGCTCTAGTTGAATGCTGTCAGGAGAGGGGAAAATTCTAGCATTGAGTGTCTCCCTACATCGCGTGAACAGGGAGGATTGGCTGCTGTGGGGGGAAGCCATCGGTGGTGAAGATGTGGCCATCACGTCTGAAACAGAGAGGGCGTGTGGTGTCCCAAGGGTGGCACGGGGACCTTGTCTTTGTGCTCAGACAAGGTTATGAAGGGATGTGCCTTGTCTCCGTCGTGCTGTTCGAGGAACCCGTCTGAGGCAGGTGCTCTGTCCCATTATGTCTAACAGGACAACGGTGGGCCGGGCAGTGAGTGTGGGACCCCCTTCTGGGGGTCAGGGGAGGCTTTGGAGGGTTTTCCTTTCTGGCCTGGCTGCCTCCTCACTGAACCCAATGGTTACAGCAGGCGTTTGTCCCTGACCCTAGAGTGTGTGTGTGTGTGTGTGTGTGTGCATGCACACACACCTGTGCACGGACACACGTGTCTATGGGGATGCCCGGCAGGAAGCAGAGTCAAACTTGTTTCATGTCTCATGTCGACCCCGAAGGTGATGCTTCCCATTTCCCCATCACACTGGTGTGTGTTTGACGCCGCTCCGCCCCCACGCGAGCACCCTCCCTCTGACCCACCCGTCCTCACGGAATCCTGCTTGCTTTGTTCCTTCTTCCCCCACCTTCCCTCTTCTGCCCTATTTTTCTGGCTCCCCTGTGTACTATCCGGACCGTGGGGATGATTTTGTGGTTTCACCGCCTCTCTTTTCAGTGGCATGGATTAGCTCCCCAAATTACTTGAGAAATCATGTGTGGTGGACAGTTATGTGAGATCACGGTTCACCGGGTCTTCGGGAAGCCATTTCCAAGGCCCAGAGATGCATTAGAGTTTAACCATTGCAGCGCGGAGAGCAGAACTCCTGCACTCCTGAGCATCCGCAGGCTATACGAGGAAGCATCACTAGGAGGCGCTCTTTCTCCACTGAGGCTAAAAGTGGCTGAGCAGCCAGACTCTTGCCTTTATTCCATTTTTCTCCTCTGCCTTAATTGTGTTACACTGTTTATAGTCCGTGAAGAATTGTTGCCCCCTCTTGCCTGCTGGTTTATTACTGCCTGTTACTTTTCTTCTCAGTCCCACCCTGCTCCAAATGTCTGCGCTCATCCCTTTATCGTGGTACCTAGTCAACATTATTCTTCTAGCACTTTACTTTGGAGGAAGCTGCTTCTTCCCTTCCTTTTTTGTATTTGCTAAAGTAACATAGTGGTTTACAGCTGATCAAGACTGCATTTTCTCCTGGATAGGCTGAACTTCTGGGTTAGATTTACGTCTCCCTCAAAAGTAGAAACTTAAAATATTTTTGAAATACGTCGTGTGGCAGAGACATTTACTGCTCAGTGACTATCCATATGATACTCACATTTTCCAGGCTCCTGGAGTTGGATAGAGCCCTGTGGCAATTTCTGGACAGTGGTCCCAAATCATAAGCATCCTTTCTGGGATTTTAAAGCATTATTAGAGCAGGTGCATGACCCTAGAGTTCCTCGCCACTTATGCAGTGAGCTGGAAGCCAAGGGACACAGATGGTGGTTGTAAGAATCAATTTGCTTGGATCTCTGAGTCACTGCACTCAGAGTCCCTAGAAAGTGGCTGATATCACCGAAGAATTTGTGAAAGAAAAATATGAATCTTTTTAAAAAAAATATTTATTTATTTGAGAGAGAGAGAGAGAGAGAGGGAGCACAGGCAGGCAGATCAGAGGCAGAGGGAGAGAGAATCTCAAGCAGGCTCCGTGCTGAGTGAGGAGCCCGACACGAACTCAATCCCACCACCCTGAGGTCATGACATGAGCCAAAACCAAGAATCAGATGCTTAACAGACTGTTCTACCCAGGTGCCCTAGGAAACGAACCTTTATAAACAAAGCCACGGAGATTTCCAGATCTGCAGCTACAATTGCAGCATAACCTCCCCCATTCTGACCAATACGGGAAGCAGTTACATACTAGAAAGTTACTATATCTGTAATAACTAATCGAACTAATGCATAAAAAAGAGCTAACCAATGATTTAATGACCTTTTAAAAAGTTTTTGGAAATGGCGTTTGTGACGTTTCTAGGAAGAGGCTTTACAGGAAGAATCAGAGGCTAGCATTAATGATGGTGTTTGATGTAATTTCGAATTCCTCCATTTTTGTTACCTTGCATAATTAGAGTCATTGCTATGTTTTTGCTCATTAGTATAAAGGAAAATTTATTCTCCTTAGACAAGAATAGCGGAACCAAAAAAAAAAAAAGGCATTTTTTTTCATGAAAGTGTGAGAAAATGATTTCTTTAGGTGGAAATACCATGGGTGTGAGCAGTAGCAGGAGAGAAAGGGAAGTCTCTGTCTCTTCATGACTGGCGTTCTAATTCCTGACTCTTCTAAGAGCCTAGAGGCAGTAAAGGGACTTAAAATTCGGCAGTTCCTGTTCTAGCCTCCAGAGGGCGCCACCACTCAGTGCAGCTTGGTTGTTGAGTCTGGTGACTTGGCAGGTTTCAAAGAGGGGCTGTTACTTCGGAAAACGGTGTGGAGATTCCTGAAGAAATTAAAAATAGAGCTACCCTAGGACCCTGCCATCGCACTACTCGGTATTTACCCTGAAGAAGCAGATGCAGTGAAAAGAAGGGCCACATGGACCCCAATGTTCACAGCAGCAATGACCACAATTGCCAAACTGTGGAAAGAGCCAAGATGCCCTTCAACAGACGAATGGATAAAGAAGATATGGTCCATATATACAATGGAATATTATGCCTCCATCAGAAAGGACGAATACCCAACTTTTGTATCAACATGGATGGGACTGGAAGAGATTATGTGGAGTGAAATAAGTCAAGTGGAGACAGTCAATTATCATATGGTTTACTTACCTGTGGAGCATAAGGAAAAACATGGAGGGCATTGTGAGAAGGAAGGGA
>JAQQSY010004906.1:0-12009 GCA_028646535.1 Procyon lotor | reverse complement strand
GCCTCCTCAAACAGGTAACACCTATGATCTGTGATATAATCCAGCAGAGGAGATCTGAGGGGTGGGTCATCCCAAACTAGTAGGACATCATTGCCTTTTACTCCCATGACTCTCACTGCAGGCAGAACTCATGAACTCACAGAGGAAGAGGGATGGACAGAGGCAGGTCACTTCAGCGAAGGAGGGCAGTAGAAAAAAACACGAGCTTTACAGGCAGACATCCATGACGCCATTCATGGTCCCACCATCTACTCAGCTATTCAGTCTGTACACAACTGATTTCCCACCTTCAAGCCTAAGTTTTTGAAGCTGAAGAAGAGAGAAAATATTTACTCCCACTCAGTGTACTTTGAAGGTTGTTGGGGTAATATATTCAAATTTACTCACAACATAGGGACTTGGCCATAGCAGGTTGCTGATTCCTGGGTGAAGAGCAGAAAGGCACATTTCCTGAGGGCCCTGCCCACTAGACCATGGCTGCTCTGCATGGGTACGGTGAGTAGAAGCCATGTTTCACCTGGGGGGAAGCTCATTACGATGCAGAGAAAGCTGTGACAGAGGTTAGGACCATAGGATCTCACTGAACAGCCAGATGGGATTTTAAAGGCTCCTGGTAGAACTCACTGTGCTTTCCCCTCAGCAAGCACCTTGATCACCACCTTGAAAACATCCCAGAGCTATGATCACTGTGATTACAGATGAGGAATATCATCTTAGGGCTGTAGCCTGAAACTTCACCCTCCTGTCCTCTTCCCTTACATCCATTCCTTCTTCATCCCATGCTTGAACTTAGGTGGCAAGTAACTTTTCTCTGCTTTATGGTTTTGGGAAGAAAAAGAATCTTCATTGTATGAGAATCCACGAAGCACACTAATACACAATGTCATTAAATAAAAGCCTTATATAATAATTATGATAGCAGTATTAAAGCTCAGGAAACTGGAGCAAAATATATCTAATGTTGTATCTAGGTTTGTTCCTTACAGCTTCTACTCATTGTGTGGTCTCTCCCTCAATTCTTTCACTGGTACATTTCACATATACCTATATCCTAGAATCACTCTAAATATTAAAATAGGTAAGGCATAAAGAACAGTTTCTGGCATGTATAAAACTCTAACACATGTAGACTTAGTGATATAAGCTTCACCTATTTAAATATGAAAACTCTGAGATTCATGGAGGACAAGGATCTTGCACAAACAGACAATCAGAGGCAGTTCCATTACTTCCAAGGCCACAACCTATCTCTAACCCATCTCATTCTAAACTAGAAGATAATCCTCAAAGCTGATTTCTACCTCTTAAGCTTGTCAGTTTGCATTGCCATTGAGTCCTCAAGAATGAGGTCTGTAGTCCAAGAAGGATAATTTGGACTCCAGAAGGAAAAGAGAGAAGGAAGGGAAAAGAAGTTCATTTAAAGAAATCATACGTGGGGTGCTTGGGTGGTTCAGTCAGTTAAGCATCTGCCTCTGACTTGGGTCTTGGTCCAGCTCTACTATGGGCTCCCTGCTCAGCAGAGAACCTGCTTCTCTCTCTCCTTCTGCTGCTCCCCCTGCTTGTGTGCTCACTCACTCACAATCTCTATCAAATAATAGATAAAATCTGAGAGAAAGAAAGAAAAAGAAAGAAAGAAAGAAAGAAAGAAAGAAAGAAAGAAAGAAAGAAAGAAAGAAAGAAAGAAAGAAATCACAGATGATAATGATAAGTTCCCAAATCTGGGCAGAGACTTGAACATTCAAGTTCATGAAACTAATGAGTACTTTGTCATCTTTTTAAAAATATTTTATTTATTTATTTGACAGAGAGATCACAAGTAGGCAGAAAGGCAGGAAGAGAAAGTGGGGGAAGCAGGCTCCCTGTTGAGCAAAGAGCCCAATGCGGGGCTTGATCCCAGGACCCTGAGATCATGACCTGAGCTGAAGGCAGAGGCTTACCCCACTAAGCCACCCACTTGCCCCAATGAGTACCCTATCATCTGATTGGAGAAATTTTCTCTAAGATACATTATAATGAAACTACTAAAATCAAAAATAAAGAAAGAATCCTAGGGGTGCCTGGGTGGCTCAGTGGGTTAAAGCCTCTGCCTTCGGCTCAGGTCATGATCTCAGGGTCCTGGCATCGAGCCCCACATTGGCTCTCTGCTCAGCGGAGAGCCTGCTTTCCCTTCTCTGCCTTCCTCTCTGCCTACTTGTGATCGCTCTCTGTCAAATAAATAAATAAAATATTAAGAAAAAAAAAGAAAAAAGAATCCTAAAGGCAGCCAGTGAATGCAGACTGTAACTTACAAAGGAAACCTCATTAGGCTATCAGCAGATTTCTCAGCAGAAACCCTACAGAGACAGTGGAGTGACATATACCAAGTGATGAAAGACTTAAAATTGCCAGCCAAGAATACTCTATCTGGCAAAGTTGTTCTTGAGATATGAAGTATAAATAAAGACAAACAAAAGCTGAAGGAGTTTATTATCACTAGACCTGTTTTGCAAGAAATGCTGATAGGAGTTTGAGCTAAAATGAAAAGAAGCTAATAAATGACATGACGACATATGACAACATGACAACATATGTACACAACACACTGCTAAAGGTGGAAAATGTTAGTTAGATATAGAGAACTCTATAATAGTATAAAGTATATAGTATAAAGGCTAACAGAAAAGAGTATTAAAAATAGTTATAGCTACTATAATTTGTCAACAAATTCACAGCCTAAAAAGAGGTAAATTGTGTCTCTTCAACGAATAGTGTTAGAAAAATTGAAGAGCAACATGCAGAAGAATGAAACTGGACCATTTTCTTACACCAAACACAAAAATAAATGCAAAATGGATGAAAGACCTAAATATGAGACAGGAATCCATCAAAATCCTTGAGGAGAACATAGGCAGCAACCTCTTCGACCTCAGCCACAGCAACTTATTCCTAGAAACATCACCAAAGGCAAGGGAAGCAAGGGCAAAAATGAACTTTTAGGACTTCATCAAGATTAAAAGCTTTTGCACAGAAAAAGAAACAGTCAACAAAACCAAAAGACAACTGACAGAATGGGAGAAGATA
This sequence comes from Procyon lotor, assembly GCA_028646535.1. Classification (NCBI taxonomy): domain Eukaryota; kingdom Metazoa; phylum Chordata; class Mammalia; order Carnivora; family Procyonidae; genus Procyon; species Procyon lotor. The sequence goes on along the minus strand of JAQQSY010004906.1, from coordinate 8,949 downwards.
TTCACAAATGACATATCAGATAAAGGGCTAGTATCCAAAATCTGTAAAGAACTTCTCAAACTCAACACCCAAAAAACAAATAAGTAGATCAAGAAATGGGCAGAAGATATGAACAGACATTTTTGCAAAGAGGACATCCAAATGGCCAACAGACACATGAAAAAATGCTCAACATCACTCAGCATCAGAGAACTACAAATCAAAACCACAGTGTGATACCACCTCACCCCAGTCAGAATGGCTAAAATTAGCAAGTCAGGAAACAACAGATGTTGGCGAGGATGCGGAGAAAGGGGAACCCTCCTACACTATTGGTGGGAATGCAAGCTGGTATAGCCACTCTGGAAAACAGTATGAAGTTCCTCAAAAAGTTTAAAATAGAGCTACCCTATGACCCAGCAATTGCACTACTGGCTATTTACCCTAAAGATACAAATGTAGTGATCCGAAAGGTCACGTGCACCCCAATGTTTATAGCAGCAATGTCCACAATAGCCAAACTATTGAAAGAACCTAGATGTCCATCATCTAGTTTGGATAAAGAAGATGGAGTATATATACACAATGGAATACTTTGCAGCCACCAAGAAAAACAAAATCTTGCCATTTGCAGTGATGTGGATGGAACTAGAGGGTATTATGCTAAGCGAAATAAGTCAGTCAGGGAAAGACAATTATCATTTGATCTCTCTGATATGAAGAATTTGAGAGGCAGGGTGGGGGTCATGGGGGGTTGTGGGAGGGAAATGAAACGAGATGAGATTAGGAAGTTGACAAACCATAAGAGACTCCTAAACTCATGAAACAGAGGGTGGCTGGGGGGTAAGGAGTATAAGGATAGGGTGGCTGGGTTATGGACATTGGGGAGGGTTGGGCTACGGTAAGTGCTGTGAAACGTGTAAGCCTGATGATTCACAGACATGTACCCTGGGGCAAATAATATATTGTATGTTGGGGCACCTGGGTGGCTCAGTGGGTTAAAGCCTCTGCCTTCAGCTCAGGTCATGATCTCAGGGTCCTGGGATCGAGCCCCGCATCAGGCTCTCTGCTCAGTAGAGAGCCTGCTTCTCCCTCTCTCTCTGCCTGCCTCTCTGCCTACTTGAGACCTCTCTCTCTGTCAAATAAATAAATCAATAAAAATATATAATATATTATATGTTAATTAAAAAAAAGAAGTCAAGCAGAGTAAGACAGTTATCATATGGTTTCACTCATATGTAGAATATAAGAAATAGCACAGAGGTATCATAGGGGAAGGAGGGAAAATGGAATGGGAAGAAATCACAGAGGGAGACAAACTATGAGACTTTTGACTCTGGGAAACAAACTGAGGGTTGTGGAAATGGAGGGGGAAGGCGTCAGGGTAACTAGGTGATGGGCATTAAGGAGGATATGTGATATGATGAGCATTAGGTGTTACATACAACTAATAAATCATTGAACACTATATCAAAAACTAATGATGTACCATATGATGGCTAATCGAATTTAAATAAAATAAAATAATGCAACTAGAAAAAAGAGAAAACAAAATGGAGTGCTTTATCTTTGAGATACTCTATGTAAGCCTCATAGTAATCACAAAACAAAAAACTAGAGTAGATTCATGAAAGATAAAGAAAAGGAAAACAGAGCATACCACCAAGGAATATCACCAATTTACAAAGGAGAGTACAAACAGAGGGAAAAGAAAAACAGAAATATAAAACATCAGAATGCAATTAATAAATGGCATTAGTGAATCCTTGTATATCAATAATTACTCTAAATATAAATGGATTTAATTCAACAATCAAAAGGTACAGAGTGGCTGGATGGATAAATAAGACCCAAGTATAAGCTGCCTTCAAGAAGCTCACTTCAGCTTTAACACACATAGGCTCAAAGTGATGGAATATATTCTTCCATGCAAGTGAAACTAAAAGACAACAGCAGTAGCTGTAATCATATCAGACAAAATAGACTTTAACCCAAAAACGGTAATAAGAGACAAAGCAGATAAATATATAATGGTAAAGGGATAAATTCATCAGGAAGATGTAAGAGTCATAAATATATATGCACCTAACTTTATTAAACAAATACTAACAGATCTGAAGGGAGAAAGAGACACCAATGCGTGCTCGCTTCGGCAGCACATATACTGAAAGAGACACCAATGCAATAAAAGCAAAGGATTTCAATACCCTCTTACAGCAATGGATAGATCATCCAGACAGAAAATCAACAAGAAAACACTGGACTTGAATGATGCATTAGGCCAAATGGACCAAACATTTACAGAACATTCCATCCCAACAGAAGTTAAATGAACATTTTTCTCAGGAGCACAGAGAACATTATCCAAGACAGACCATGTAATAGGATACAAAACAAATCTTAGCAAATTTAAGATCATCATATCAAAGACCTTTTTTAAATCATGAAGATATTGAAAATCTGAACAGACCAATAACGACGAAGAGCTTGAATCAGTAAACAAAAATCTCCCAACAGAGAAAAACCCAGGACCATATAGCTACAGTAATAAATTCTATCAAACATTTAAAGAAGAATTAATGCCAATCCTCCCCAAAAACTGAAGAGAACACTTCCAAACTCATTTTACAAGGCCATAATTGCCCTGATACAAAAGCCAGATAAGAACATTACAAGAGGGGCGCCTGGATGGCTCAGTCGTTAAGCGTCTGCCTTCGGCTCAGGTCATGATCCCAGAGTCCTGGGATCGAGCCCCGCATCGGGCTCCTTGCTCAGCAAGAAGCCTGCTTCTCCCACTACCACTCCCTCTGCTTGTGTTCCCTCTCTCGCTGTGTTTCTCGCTGTCAAATAAATAAAATCTTAAAAAAAAAAAAAAAAGAACATTACAAGAAAAGAAAACTAGACCAATATGCTAGTGAATATACATGAAAAAATGCTCAACAAAGTATTAGCAAAACAAATTCAACAACGTATTAAAAGGATTACCCACCATGACCAAGAAAGATTTATCCCTGGGATGCGAGGATAGTTCAACATAAGCAAATTAATAATTAATAAATGTGATACTGCACATTTGTAGAATGAGAGACAAAAATCATATGATCATCTAAAAGATACAGATAAAGCATTGGACATAAGACAATATCCTTTCATAAGTAAAACCTTCAACAAGCTGAATATAAAACAAACATACCTCCACATAATAAAGCCACATATGGGGCGCCTGGGTGTCTCAGTTCATTAAGCAGCTGACTCTTGATTTCGGCTCAGGTCACAGTTTCAGGGCCCTGGGATTGAGCCCACTGTCATGCTCTGTGCTCAGCAAGGAGTGTGTCTGGGATTCTCTCTCTCTCTCCCTCTCTCTACTCCTCCTCTTTATCAAATAAATAAATAAATCTTAAAAAAATTTAAAAGCAGGCGCATGGGTGGCTCAGTGGGTTAAAGCCTCTGCCTTCAGCTCAGGTCATGATCTCAGGGTCCTGGGATCGAGGCCCACATCGGGCTCTCTGCTCAGCGGGGAGCCTGCTCCTCCCTCTCTCTCTGCCTGCCTCTCTGCCTACTTGTGATCTCTCTCAGTCTGTCAAATAAATAAATAAAATCTTAAAAAAAAAAAATTTAAAAGCCACACACAACAAACCCACAGCTAACATCATACCAAATGGTGAGAAACTGAAAGCTTTTCCTCTAACATCAGGAACACTCTCAGTCTCTTATTCAACATAGTACTTACTTGAAGTCCTAGCTACAGCAATTAGGCAAGACAAAGAAATAAAAGATATCCAAATCAGAAAGAAAGAATTAAAACTGTCATTATTTACAGAGGATATGATCTCATATATAAAAAACCCAGACTCAAAAACAATAATAAAAATCCTGTTAGAATTAATAATTTAGTAAAGTTTCAGGATATAAAATCAACATACAGAAATCAGGTGTATTTCTATACGCAACAACAAGATCCCTGTGTTCCCTCTCTTGCTGTGTCTCTCTGTCAAATAAATAAATAAAATTTTTAAAATAATAAGGATAAGGAATAGCATGGAGGACATTAGGAGAAGGAAAGGAAAATTGAGTTGGGGGAAATTGGAGGGGGAGATAAGCCATGAGAAACTGTAGACTCTGAGAAACAAACTGGGGATTTTGGAGGGGAAGAGGTTGGGGGTTAGGTGAGCCTGTGGGTAGTAAAGATGGCACGTATTGCATGGAGCACTGGGTGTGATGCATAAACAATGAATCTTGGAACACTGAAAAAATAAAATAGGAGGAGGGGGGCAAGATGGTGGAGAAGTAGGAGATTCTGTTGTAACCTGTCCCCTAAAGTGAGCTGGATATCTACCAGAACACGCTGAACACCCATGAAATCGGCCTAAGGAGTAAGATTTTTCACTTCTGGATCTCTACAGGAGCAGAAGACAGCAGTGGAGAGGTAAAGCAAAGTGGGAACCCTCGAACCGAACCGATATCGGAGGATAAACAAAAGGGGGAGGGAGCCACCAGAAGTGATCCAAGGACAGTAATACCCCAAAGGAAAGTGCCCGGTGGTTGAGCACAGCATTAACTTAGAGTCCAGTGAAAAACACTTAAAAAGAGCAAAAGGTTCTGAGGAGCAACAAGTAGAAGGGGGTGGCTGCAGGCACGGGCCTGGGCCCACGTTCCCAGGAAGGACACCACTCGCTTCAAAGAGTGACTGGTGGGGGGGTCCAGTCCATGGTTCACGAACCTGCAGCTTTCTGCTCCTTGCACCAGTGTGTGGGCAGGGCGTGCTCCTGCAAGCACCTTAGAGAGTCTGGTGTGGTCCAGGAGCCTGCAGCTTTTCTCTATGTACAGCACTCGCTAAACTGTGCACCCACGACCGCAAGACATTCTCAGCCTGTGGCAGGGTCTGGGCACTCCCAGCCGGCCCCGGAAAGAATGCAGGCAGATGGCCTAATCTCCAGCAGGAATCTGAGCACATCTTGCGTGGGCCTGGAGCCCAGAGAGCACTTGCGGAGCCACTGAATGGTGGCTGGGGATGCACACCATCTCTGACAGGCTGCGCTGTGAGCAGAATTTTGCGGAGGGGAGTGTGTGTTCTGGACCACCCAGAGGGGAGCAGACTGAGGCTTCTCTGTGATGCGGAGGTCCGGGTACATATGGGCAGATTCCTTGCTTGGACTCTCCGAAAAGGTGAAAAAGCTACAAAAGGCCAAAAACCTTCAGAGAGCGAAAGACTGAGAAACCGGTTTCCACAGAGCGCAGCCACTTGATTGGGGGGCAGGGTGACTCAACCCAAGCAAGACTGACTGGAAAACAAAGCCGCAGGACCCTCCCCCAGAAGACAAGTCAAAAAACAAAAGGACAATAACCACAGGGTACTCATAAAGTTTTAAATTCCCAACATCAAGGGAAATCAATATATTAAGCTCCTGATAATACCCTCAAACCTGTATATTTCATAGATGCAAGTTTTTTTTCTTTCTTATTTTCTATTTTTTTTATTCAGTCATCTTCGCATTTCTTGTTTTGTTTTGTTTTGTTTTGCTTTGTTTTGTTTTTTTGAACTACTTAACATTACAACTAGAGGCTTAATACAACAATAAACCCAGGAAGACCTGAAATAACCTTCCTCGCCTGCGAGGAGTTATAACCACCCTCCCATCTTATCCTTCTGTCAGTGTTTCTATGTATTTGCTTCTGTTCTGGTATTATATAAATCTTATTCTTGGGGTTCATTCTGACTAGGTTCTTTTATTTCTTGTCATTTACTTTTGTCAGTCTATATGTTTGTGTTTGTTTACATACCTTATAAATCTTATTTTGAGAGCCCATTCTAGCTGAGATTTCTTCTTTTTCACTATCTTTTTTATTCTTATTCTTTCCTTTTGGTAGTAAATCGCAATTGCTCCAAAACCTTCCAGGGTGCACCCTGCCTAGATCGTGGGTGATATATCCAGCTATACATCTTCTCATCCACTTCTCATCAAAATGACTAGGAGGAGCCTGGTCAACAGAGGAGAACCCAACAGAGGAAAAACCCAGAGACTGTGCCCTCTCCCTCAGAACTTCTGGACATGGACATAAACATTATGTCAGAAATGGAATTCAGGGTGACAATTATCCAGGCATTGGCTAGGATGGAGAAAAACATTAATGACAACATAGAATCTCTAAGGGCAGAAATGAGAACCAGTATAGCAGATGTAAAAAACACTATCGGTGAGATCCAATCTAATTTAAATAGTCTAACAGCTAGAGTTACGGAGACAGAGGATAGAATTAGTGGTCTAGAGGATAAAATGGTTGAGAAGAAAGGTCAGGAGGAGAGCTGGAGCAAAGTGCTCAGGAATCATGAGAAGAGACTTAAGGAAATAAATGACACCATGAAACATTCCAACATCAGAATTATTGGAATCCCAGAGGGGGTAGAGAAAGACAGAAAACTAGAAGATATAGCTGACCAAATTCTGAATGAAAATTTCCACAATTTGGGGAATGGAACAAGTGTTCGTATCCTAAAGGCAGAAAGGACACCCGCCAAGATCAATGAGTCTAGAAAGACATCCAGACACATAATTGTAAAATTTGCAATTTTAGACAAGAGGTCCTGAGGGCAGCTAGGGGGAAGAGATTCCTTGCATATGGAGGAAGACCCATTAGAATAACGTCAGACCTGTCCACAGAAACCTGCAAGCCAGAAAGGGCTGGCATGATATATTCAGGGTACTATATGAGAAGAACATGCAGCCAAGAATACTTTATCCAGCAAGGCTGACATTCAAAATGGATGGAGAGATAAAGAGCTTCCAAGACCGGCAAGGATTAAGAGTATGTGACAACCAAGCTGGCACTACAAGAAATATTAAAGGGGGTTCTATAAAAGTAGAAAGAACGCATGAGTGATTTAGAACAGAAATTTACAATCTATAGAAACAAGGACTACACAGGCAACAAGATGTCAATAAACACTTAATCTTTCAATAATCATTCTCAATGTGAATGGCCTAAATGCTCCCATAAAACGGCACAGGGTTGCAGAATGGATAAAACGACAGGATTCGTCAATATGCTGTCTACAAGAGACACATTTGGAACCAAAAGATACATCCAGACTGAAAGTGAAAGGATGGAGAACCATCATTCATGCCAACGGGCCTCAAAAGAAAGCTGGGATAGTGATTCTCATAGCAGATAAATTAGATTTTAAGCTAAAGACTATAGTCAGAGATACAGAAGGACACTACATCATTCTTAAAAGGTCTATCCTCCAAGAAGATCTAACAATTGTAAACATTTATGCCTCCAATATAGGAGCAGCCAACTACATAACCCAATTCTTAAATCAAAATAGTCATATTGATATGAATACATTAATAGCAGGCAATCTAACACACCACTCTCAGTAACAGACAGATCATCTAAACAGAAAATCAATAAAGAAACAAGAGCTTTGAATGACACATTGAACCAGATGGACCTCATAGAAATATACAGAACATTCCACCCTAAAATAACAGAATACTCATTCTTCTCCAGCGCAAATGGAACTTTCTCCAGAATAGACCATATACTGGGTCACAAATCAGGACTCAACTGATACCAAAAGAAATCTGCATATTCTCAGACTGTGAACAATGCTTTGAAACTGGAACTCAACCACAAGAAAAAGTTTAGGAGGAATTCAAACACTTGAAGGCTAAAGACCAGCCTGCTCAAGAATGTTGGGATCAACCAGGAAATCAAAGACGAATTTAAACAATTCATGGAGACCAATGAGAATGAAGATACATCAATCCAAAACCTATGGGACAGGGCAAAGGCAGTCCTAAGGGGGAAATACATAACCATCCAAGCCTCACTCAAAAAAATTGAAAAATCTCGAATATACCAGGTCTCTTTACACCTTAAAGAACTGGAAAATCAACAAATTAAGCCAACCTCATGCACAAAAAGGGAAATAATCAAGATTAGAGCAGAGATCAATGAGTTAGAAACTAGAGAAACAGTAGGACACATCAATGAATCCAGATGTTGGTTTTCTGAAAGAATCAATAAGATCGATAAGCCACTGGCCAAACTAATCCAAAAGAAAAGAGAGAGGATCCTAATTAACAAAATTATGAATGAAAGGGGAGAGATCACAACTAATCCAAAGGAAATAGAAACAGTCATCAAAAACTATTATCAACAGCTATATGCCAATAAGTTAAACAACCTAGAAGAAATGGATGCATTCCTGGAAATCTATAATCTTCCAAGACTGAAACAGGAAGAAATTGACAACTGAATAGACCAATATCTAGTAACGAGATTGAAGCAGTGATCAAAAACCTCCCAAAAAACAAGAGTCCAGGACCTGACGGATTCCCTGGGGAATTCTACCGAACATTCAAGGAAGAAATAATACCTATTACCCTGAAACTGTTACAACAGAAACAGAAGGAAAACTGCCAGACTCTTTCTATGAAGCCAACATTACCCTGGTCCCCAAACAAGATACCCTGATCTTGGCAAAGACCCCATCAAAAAGGAAAATTTCAGACCAATATCCCTGATGAATATGGATGCCAAAATTCTCAACAAGATCCTAGCTAATAGGATCCAACAACACATTAAAAAGATTATTCATCATGACCAGGTGGGATTTATCCCTAGGATGCAAGGGTGGTTCAACATTCAAAAATCAATGTGATAGAATAAATCAATAAAAGAAGAGAGAAGAACCACATGGTCCTCTCAATTGATGCAGAAAAAGCGTTTGACAAAATTCAGCATCCATTCCTGATTAAAACTCTTCAAAGTATAGGGATAGAAGGAACATTCCTCAACATCATCAAGTCTATCTACGAAAAGCCCACAGCAAATATCATTCTCAATGAGGAAAAGCTGACAGCCTTCTCTTTGAGATCAGGAACATGACAAAGATGCCCACTCTCACCACTCTTGTTCAACATAGTGCTAGAAGTACTAGTGACAGCAATCAGACAACAAAAA
>JAQQSY010004905.1:0-12009 GCA_028646535.1 Procyon lotor | reverse complement strand
CCCCCCACCCAGAAGAACCGGGGGCTAGGTTGGAAAAGGGCAGGGGCAAAGGCAGGATCCGGGACAGTATGTAACCTTGACCTTCTCCAATGACCAGACTGCCCTTCCCACAGCCCAGCCTCTCATCCTTCTGAGTCATACATGGGCCTCTAGGACAGAGAGGACAGAGACTAGGGAAGACAGGACCAGGAGGCACAGCCACTGGTCCAAGGACAAACATCCTGTGATTTAAGGAACTAGAATTCAAAAACAAGCCTGTTCCACTCTAAAGCCTATGTCATGTTGCCTAATTTGGCATCAGAAACCAGGCGTAGGGCTCAGGCCTGCCCCTTTCCAGTATGAGCTAGAGCTATCAGGGACGGCTTCTTAGAGGAGGCAATCTCATTGACAGAATTTGGAGGATGATACTGAGGGAATTTGCATGTGTGAGAAGCATTTGTGTCTTTGTGTATATCTGTATGTGAGCATCTACATGTGTGAAGGGACAGGTGTGTATGTGTACCTACATATCTGTGTCCGGTCTTGCATGTGAAAACCTCTGTGGGTGCACATGTACACACACACACACACACACACACACAGAGTCATGCACACATTTACATGTGCCCATTCCACTGGGTTAATATTTTCCTGCCTGCGTCAGCCCTGTCCCAGTCAGCAGGCAGCTCACAGCAGGAACGTGCCCTATCTGATCTGGTCAGGAGCTGGGGGCCTGGGACAGGGGGCTCAGGGTGGGCAGCGAGCCCATCTCAGCTCCCCCACAGAAAACTACTCTCTCTCTACTCTCCTGCTCCGCCTGAAAAAAGGAGGCAGGCCCAGAGGCCAGGCAGCTCCAGTGTGAGATGACTTCCCTATCTCCCAGCTCACACTAGGGACTCCTGAGGGGGGCAGCCTCCCTGCCTGCCTCCAGAAGGGTAAAGCCAGTTGCTCCCTGAGCCACGTCCTGCCTCCCTCATCTTTGCCCAAATCCGGAGGCCTTTCCACACACAGACGTGCCACTGAGGGCAAACAAGGGTAGAGACCCTAAGGAAATGCTCACAGGGTGCCCCCCTTCAGTAGGAAAGTGACTTTGAAAATGACCGAGCTAGCCTGTGGGGAGGGGGCAATTAATTTACAGCTTTGGGGGCACACAGTGATTGCACAAAGAGCCTGTGCCTAAGTCTGTGTGGGCAGGGCCTAGGGCACAGGCACCCAGAGGTGCTGAGCCTCCACCAGGAAGGCTCGGTGAAACACGGAGACCCGAGGCAGGGTGGGGCCTCCCCGTTCCCCGGCATCTCCCAGTGTCAGTGGGGGTTCTTCCCAACCCTGCCCTGGTCCCTGGGGTACAGATTGGGCTGCACAGGCAGACACAGTGTCTTCTGCTCTGGGCACAACCCAGGGTCCAGAGTGACTCAAACCCAGGTGTCCTGGTGCCTAGCCCAGCTTGAGAATGTCCTAAGGCATCTCTGTTTGGGGAATGAAAGGATGGAGCACAGAGGGAGGAGGATGACTCCCAGGAGAAGGACGACCCCCCAGGACGGTGATCGTTCCCCATGGCGCAGACTTAGAGGCTTCTGGCCTCCCTCAGGCTCCGTCTCTGGGCAGTCTCCTTCCCACCCTGCGGCCACATTCTGACCTTCATGGCCCTTGCCACCTTGGCCTTTTCGGGCCCCTTCCTCCATAAAAAATTTAAATAAAAATTATATTTTACAAGCACATCGCTTGTAAAGACAAATATATCAGTGTTGTATATTAAAACTTTTTCTTCAACTGAGTTCATTCTTTAAATTTTAAAACAAAACATCTTTTTGTGGGTCCTTAAATAGAATATCTTGGCAGGCACAGCACCTTCTGTGTCCAATGGAAAAGTCAGCCCCGAACGTCCCCAGTGTCCTCTCCCACCACACAAATGCTGCCGACTTCCCAGGCCTGTCGCCTGCCCACATGTCACCCCACTGCTCCAACATCCTTTCTTGCTCTCTCTTTCGTTCATCTAACAAACACGTCGATCTTCAACCAGCTTCAGTCCAGCCTCCTCGAAACTTCTCCCAAGTCTGTCCATGCCGGTTTCATCAGTCTCTTTTTTATGAAATATTTTAAAACAAACTCCTGCCATGTTGTCATTTCGCTCATACATGCTTCAATATTCATCTCTAAAACATATGCACATTTTCTTAAATAATCACGATGCTGTCCCTAACAAAATGAACAAGCCCATGGACTTACACAGTCCCCACGATTGCTTCAAAATGTCTCTTTGCATTAATTTGTTGGTTGGTTTGAGTCAGGATCCAAACAAGGTCACACATTACACTGGGTTAAGGGCTCTCTTAAACAGCTGCTCCCGTCTCCCTCTGATTTGTTCGTGCCACTGACTTGTTGAGTAAATGTGGTTCTGTGGGAAGTCCATGTTCTGGATTTGTCTGTTTGCTTCTTTGTGGTGCCATTTAACTTCTCCTCCATCCCCTGCATTTTGTAGAATATACAGGAAGTTAGCACTAACGGTGTGATTTTATTTAGGGTCAAGGGCGGGTAGAGGGTCAGAGGATCCTTTATCCTGTAGATAGAGCTCTGTGCTTCCTTTCATAATGTCCAATGGCTTAGTGATGCCGACCAATCAGTGGGTCCAGACAGTGGCAGCCAGATCCCTTCCTTGTCACGTTCCCCATCAACCATTCCCCTTCTGATTTCATCCTTTGATTTCTACCTAAATCAACTTCAAAATCCTTCTACAGTAGAAAAGTAAGGGTCTGATAATGGTGGAGTGTCAGGTACCAGCTTCATTAGAGCGAAGAGGGGAGTCAGGATCGGGGAGACTTTCTGAGAAGAGTGAAAGACTGAGGTCTTTCAGTGGAAAACCCAGGGACCTCCTGGCCTGGAGCCTGAGCCTGGGGCTGGTTTGGGGTTTGGCTATTGAGGGGGGCCTCCCCCATCCAGGTGGTAGCTGTGGTTCATGGCTCAGGCTTGATAGCCGGGCAGACCTGAGCTTGAATCCAGTTCAGCTTCTTAATTGGAGCTGGGTGACTTTGAGCAAGACATCTAATTGTGTGTCTTCATCTGTACGAGGCAGATCTACTACTCCTCACCTCGGGGAGGGGGGGTGGGTGTTGGGAGAACAGACCGAGTTGGTGGGCGGCGTGGCAAGTGCCTGGTAGAGAATAACCATTCTGTGGAGAGGTGGAGAGGATGCCTGTTTGAGAGGGGACCCTGCCCCCCGCCCTTGTGCCCTGACCAACTCGTTCTGGACGCCAGGGCCGAGCTAGAAGGGCTAAGCGCAGAGTGCACGACCCTCATCGCACAGACAGCAAGACCACAGCCCGTGGACTTCCCCCGGGGATTCCAGGCTGCTCCAGCCAGGGGAGTCTGGTCTCTCAGCCCTTCTCCTGGCAGCCTGGCCGCTCAGCCATCTGGACTGACTCCCTGGTTGCCCTCTCGGGTCCGGGGGCGGGGCTGCCCCGGGCGCCCTGCAATCACTAGCTCCATCAACAAGCAGTCAGCTTCCCAGGCATCTGGGGGATCCAGGCGTGACAGGGCCTGGGGCAGGCCGCCTGCTGGGGATGCCCCAGCCTGGATTGCAAATTGTACCTAGCAGGTGCACAGCAAGCGAATGTCAAGAGAACTGAGCGCCACCTGCCCTGAGTGGAGAGGAATATGTCGTCGGTGAGGGCAACTCTACCTGTGGGTGGGGCAGGGGAGCATGTTTTGGGAATGCTGGGAATTCGTGGCTCCAAGATCCTGAGCCCTGAGGTGAGCGGCTGGGGCAGGGCACAGAGCCCCAACTCCAATCCCGCTCCTGTTCCAGACTGTTCACGCCCTCCCCGCCTGCTTCCACCACAACCCTGGCCTCCGGGTAGCCTCTCACTTGTTTTTCGAATCAGTAGCAGGAGCGGTGGGGGGGGGGTCAGAGGCACCCCCCTCTCTGTGGCCACCACATCCTTTTTACAGCACTCATTAAGTCTGGGCACTAGCACCCCCTGCGGATGATCTCACCTCACTTCTTTGACCTGGGTCCCCTGGAGGGGCACCCCCGTGAACCCCCTTCTCGGACACCCCACAAGAGATTGGCAGGACCAGCCGTGGCCCCACGGTCCTGCTCTGAGAGGAGACACATCGCTCCATCCTGCCCGGCCTGCACACCTTCATTGTGGCTTCCAAGTTTTCTTTTCCACCTCACCTGCGTAGCTTCCTTTTCTGGGTTGTTGACCTTAGTGCTGTCTGTTTGCTCTGGCTAAGCCTACAGCCCCAGGATGAAAACTCTGAATGCAGGAAGTGTGAACCGAAAGACAGCAGGTTGGGGGCAGGGTAGGGACCAAGGGGGGGGGCGCGGATAAAGGGGTGGAATAGAGGGAGGATGAGCTGTGATCTGGTTCCCAGCCTCCCATCTAGGGGGCACTGCTCTTCCTCCCCCTGCAGGCAAGCAGGGCTGGGAGGTGCAGGGATGGGTAGGTAGACTTTCGCAGCCTCACCAAGGGCAGGTCTTAGCCTGTAGTGTTAATTGGTTTTGAAGCTCAGCCCCAGGAGGTTTGAACCCCCCTCGTAGGGCAGAGTGCAGGTCCCCTAAAGGTTGTTACCGGCTTTCACCCCTAGTCCTATAGCTGAACGACACAGGGAACGCCGCCCTGCCCCTTGTGAAGCCCCAGGACCAGGCCTTCCAAACTTTCCTAACCCCTCCATGAGAATCCATCACCCAGCAGCCCGGAGAGGTGGCCCTGCAGGGATGATTGCCCTTCTGCACTTTACGATGAGAAAGTTGAGCCCCAGAGAGGGCAACGGGACTTCTCCGAAGTCACAGTGACAAAGCCTGGGGAACCCTGGCCTCCCGGTAGCTAGCCCAGGCCCTTTGTCCCACTGGAAGCATGTCTCAGATCGTGGAGGCTGATGGGAAGGCGGCCCGAAGCCCCGGGCGCTGGGGCAGGGGCCAGCACACCCAGGTACGCACCTACACCACATGCCAGCACACACAGTGCCACCCAAACCAGGGGCATGGGCGGCCCGGGGCTGACAGGCTTTCCCCATATGCCAACGGAGCGGACGTCACGCAGACCCTTCTGTCCTTCCTGCCCGCGGAGGATGAGAGAAAGCTCTGGCTCGGCGCCCACCCGTCACACTCATGGCTCCTGACCTCCCTGTGTGGCATGTAGGGTGTGTGTGTGTGTCCTTTCAGGGCTAGGATGGGGGAGCCACCCTGGCCTGCAGCCAGGGGTTTAAGGGATAAGCGTAGGGAAAGCCAGTGCTGTCACTATGGGCTTAGACTGCCCGGCCCTGCCAGCTGGTCCCGCCAAGCCCTCCTCGGCGAGGATGAGCTGTCCTCGGAGAACTCCTCTCTCCTGCCACCCACCCAGGCCTCCTCTGGTGGCTCACCAGGCTCTGAAGTTGCATTTCTCTTTCAGGGAGACAACTGCACCTGTGCGCATGTGTTCTGGGGAGAGCTATGTGCTCCCCTACATCACCCCTGCCTCATCCTGCGCCCACCCTCCACACCTATGGCCCACATCTCTGTGCGGCTCCCATGACTGTGTTCCCCGGGGACTTACCGGCCTGTACACATGATCAGACATGGGCACGCATCTCAGGCAGAAGCAGGTAACACAGCATATGCCCTATACACAGGAGCACACAGGGGGTCCGTTCCATACACCCCCTGCCCCTTCCTGGACAAAGGTCATATGACAGCCATGAGTCACCTGCCAACCTGTGGGACCTGCTGAGCCAGCGGGATGAGAAGCCCCAAGCTGACAGATATGGCCTCAAGGGACCAACACCCTGCATGGAGTCCGCCCTGCCACCAGCCTCCAGCAACTCCCAGTCCTCCACTTCCACAGAAAACACCTCTATTCCTTTCAAATATATATATATATACGCATACACACATATATATAATTGTTTTATATGTATATCTGCAGCTGAGTTGTCTGTCACTGTGCCTTGAGGGCTACCATCGAACTTCTGCCATACAGATGCCCTGTGGGAAAAACCAAGATGGTAGCAGGACCTACTGTCTCCCCTCTCCTGTGTCCAAACCCAAGCTTTCCATCTATGCCCATCCACAGAAACTCTCCCCGTCCATCATAATTCACACCTCTCGCTCCTCTTAGCTTGCATATACTTGAGCCAAGAGCCCCACTCTGGGCTTGGGGAGTCTCATTGGCCTCTCCTACCTGTGTATTTTTTTTTTTTTAAGATTTTATTTATTTATTTGAGAGAGAGAGAGAGCACAAGCAGAGGGAGGGGCAGAGGGAGAGGGAGAAGCAGGCTTCCCACCGAGCAGGGAGCCCGATGCGGGGCTCGATCCCAGGATCCCCGGATCATGACCCGAGCCGAAGGCAGACGCTTAACTGACTGAGCCACCCAGGTGCCCCCAACCTGTGTATTCCTGCTCAGGAGGTCTGTCCCTGAGAATGGAGCCAGAGTCCACAAACAGAGAACCAGGAGGCCAGGGCGGCCCACGTGAGCATATCACCCAACAAATGGGCGAGGCTGGTAAACACCCCCTACCCTGGCTCCTCATAATCTGTTAGCACCACCGACTCAAGTCCTGCTGGTCTGAAGACTGTTCTCAAGGTCCTACTATATTCCAGGCATGTCTGTGAATATATGGTCAACTTTGTGTGCGCGTTAAGATAAAAACATTACTCCAGGTCTCATTATCTTCCTGGTGTGAAAATGTGACCTCTAGTGGTTGAGGGATAGCCTCTGAAGACTCCTGGGTTCCAATCCCAGCTCTGCCGCTTGCTGCTTATTTAATCTCTGTGCCTCAGCTGCCTCCTCTGCCTACGTGACGTCACAGAACGAGGAGTTGGGAAGACGTGAGAAGTAGCACACGTTATACAGCTTCTCCATCTTAAAGATGCACTTGATGTAAACAGGGGCGCCTGACTGCCTCAGGCGGTGGAACATGCGACTCTCGATCTCGGGGTCATGAATTTGAGCCCCACGTTGAGTGTAGAGATTACTTTAAATAAGTAAAGGGGCGCCTGGGTGGCTCAGTTGGTTGAGTGTCTGACTTCCGGCTCAGGTCATGATCTCAGAGTCCTGGGATCGAGTCTAACATGAAAGCTCTGCGCTTAGCTTGGAATCTGCTTGTTTCTTCCACGGCCCCGCACCCCGTCTCATGCTCTCTCTCTCTCAAATAAATAAATAAATTCTTTTAAATAAACAAGCAAATACAATTTTTAAAAAGTACAACTGATGGAAGTAACTTCAAGAGCACACACGAGAGTAAAATGCAATAACAATTAGAAAGTGATGAGTTTATTACCTTTGTTTTAAGTAATTTATATAATTAGGGGCTCCTGGCTGGCTCAGTCGAAGAGCATACAACTCTTGCTCTCTGTCTTGTGAGTTCCAGCCCCACAATGGGTGTAGAGATTACTGAAAAATAAAATAGTAAGCGGTGCCTAGGTGGCTCAGTTGGTTAAGCACCTGACTCTTGATTTCGGCCCAAGTCATGATCTCAGGGTCCTGCAGCAGAGACTCTGCTTGAGATCCTCTCTCTCTCTCTCTCTCTCTCTCTCTCTCTCTCTCTGTCCCCCCTCCCTCTCCCTCTGCCTGTCCCCCTGCTCACGCTCGTGTACCCTCTCTCAAATAACTCTCTTTTAAAATTCAATCTTAAAAACAAATACTTTATATAACTTAATTTTTAATAATAATGGCTGTGTTTAGTAAGCGGTTTGTAAAAATTCCTGAAATCGTACCAGTTGGCTCTTGTGAGCCTGTTGGGAGGCTCCAGAACCTCTGCCTCTCCCATCCCCGTAGCCTCCCCGGCAAAGGCCAGCTGGCCCTTCTAGACTTGGTCCGTTCCCTCTGCCCTGACCTTTCCTAGGGTCTCCCCTGGGTTCCCACAGCCATGTTCTCTTCACTCTTGCATGGCCAGTGAAGGCTAAGCTACCTCACTCACTTTCTGCCTTGTTTTCCCTCTGCGTGGCGGAGGGAGGGAATGAGCACAAGGACCAACAATCTTGTTCACCTCTGAATCGCTAGGGCTTAGAAAATGCCTGGCAGATAGAAGGCACTCAATAAATATTCATGGGATGAAACCAGGAAGGGCTGAGGAGCCTTGCAGAGGGACACTGGGGGGAAAGAGACAGGATAGGGAAGTGGGCATCTGATGAGAGGGGCTTCATTCAGGGGCTCAGAACACCTGGGAAGACAGGGTGAGAATGTTCCCGAGCTGTCGGGGAGCTTTCAGGTGCTGGCGAGCAAAAGCACCACTCTGACCCCAGAAGGTCCAGGCTTCCCCCATCTCCACCCCACCCAGCCCAAATTTCAGCTGAGTTTTCTCTTAGCTCCCAGGACTTCTCTGTAACGTATAACAGAGACTCCCTGGTCTTCAGTGACCAGGATAGGGGACACTTTGTCTTTGGTAGGCAAGGACCAAGGAGATTCTCCCCATTTCACTGAGAAACAACCGAGAGCCAGGGCTGGCAGGTGTCTGAGCCAAGCCCTAGATGTCCCAGGGCTTCCTCTTCAGCTATGAATTCCCCAAACCTGGCTGAGGGCTACACGCTACCTTGTTCCCCAGCTCATCCTGTCCACCTCTCCTGCCTACTGACAAGACAGTCCTCTCTCCCATGGAGGGACTAGATAGCACGGCTCTTCCCCTCCCTTCTGGGAAGCAGCTTAATTAAAAAGGCACCTCATGGGGCGCCTGGGTGGCTCAGTGGGTTAAAGCCTCTGCCTTTGGCTCAGGTCATGATCTCAGGGTCCTGGGATCGAGCCCCACATCGGGCTCTCTGCTCGGCAGGGAGCCTGCTTCCCCCTCTCTCTCTGCTCTGCCTCTCTGCCTACTTGTGATCTCTCTCTCTGTGTGTCCAAAAAAAAAAAAAAAAGGCACCTCATGTTCCCTGGCCCACCATCCCCTGCCCCTCCTGTAGTCTAACCTGAATCCCTTCTGCTTTCATGACATCACCTTTCCTTCCCAGAAAGGGCCCTTGGCTCCCACCCTAGAAGTGACCTCACGAGAGGGCTCTTCTCCACCCCTTAGCCCCATGGCGGAGCCAGCGCCTGGCCCAACCCAGCTTCTGTCTCTGCAGTTCCTGAAGGCTGTCACCAAGAAAGGGCAGCCGACCTGCTGGAGCCACCTCTCCCATCCTTGACCTTTGCCTGGGATACACCTCATCTACCCCGTCTCCACGACACATACACACACCCCATCCTGGAGCCCAGGCTCTGCTGTCCACTTGTCCAAACTCGCCCGCCATCCTGCTGGCTGACACACCCAAACAAGCGAGTCCCCTGTGGTGGAATGTCTCACTCAGGGCAGAGGGAGGAACAGAAAGAGGGAGCCCGAGGGAGCAACTGCCCGTCATGCCCATGGTTGGCATCCCTTTCTCAGCTTGGGAAGTTCCATGAAGGACGCCAGGGCCCAGGTCACTAAACGCCCCGGGTTTATGAGTGCGCAAAGTGAAGCCATGAGAAGGACTGGAGAATGTGGGCCCTGAGACCAGCCCAAGGCCTCAGGGGTGTTGGTGGCAGGGACACAGCTCAATCCGCAGCTGGACGCCATGCAGTCCTCCATCTCTGCCTCCTTGCCGCAGACTCAGAGGGTTCCCCTGAGGAAGCTGGGTTCCACAGGAGTCACAGAAGGGTCCCAACTCTGGCTGAGGACAACGATGCCCAGCAGAGTTTTGATAGGTTGGACACCTCTGAAATCACTCTCGGCTCCGTGCTGAAGGGAGGAAACTGGGGCGCCTGCGTGGTTCAGTAGTTACGCATCTGCCTTCGGCTCAGGTCACGATCTCAGGGTCCTCGGATCGAGCCCCACGTCGGGTTCCCTGCTCAGTGGGAAGCCTGCTTCTCCCTCTCCCGCTTCCCCTGCTTGTGTTCCCTGTCTCACTGTCTCTCTCTCTGTCAAATAAATAAATAAAATCTTTAAAAAAAAAATAAAGGGAGGAAAACCGACAGGTCCCTCTGTAATCAGGGTTTCTTACCAGTGGCGTACTAAATGGAGACAAGGCGTAAGGAGTCCGACCTGGGGACAAGCAGTAGGAGTATATCAGCAGTAGAGAATTTAAAAACAGTAAAACTGGGTCACCTGGGTAGCTCAGTGCGTTAAAGCCTCTGCCTTCGGCTCAGGTCATGGTCTCAGGGTGCTGGGATCGAGCCCCGCATCGGGCTCTCTGCTCGGCGGGGAGCCTGCTTCCCCACCACCACCTCTGCCTGCCTCTCCGTCTACTTGTGATCTCTCTCTCTCTAATAAGTAGTCAAATAAGTAAATAAAATATTTTTAATTTTTTTTAATTAAAAAAATAAAAACAGTAAAACATTAAAAACCATCCTGCTGCTTTTCATCACCATTAACAGTAATTCTAAAACAATATCAGTAATAAAATACTTCTCCCAGATGGGGTGGACCACTCCCACCGCCCCCCTCCCACTGTTCCTAACTACATATTCACCCCTGAATTCTGGCTTATCAAATCCATATTATTTCTTTGATCGTAAGACAATTTCACCTCCTTTGGAGATTTTATGGGTCCTTTTAGGACATCTTTTTCTGATGATATTTCTAGGCATATTAGAAATATTGGGGCGCCTGGGTGGCTCAGTCGTTGAGCGTCTGCCTTCGGCTCAGGTCATGATCCCAGGGTCCTGGGATCAAGCCCCACATCGGGCTCCCTGCTCGGCAGGAAGCCTGCTTCTCCCGCTACCATTCCCTCTGCTTGTGTTCCCTCTCTCGCTGTGTTTCTGTCAAATAAATAAAATCTTAAAAAAAAAAAAAAAAAAGAAAGAAAAAGAAATATTAACCAATTCTTACAAGAGTACTTGATTTGTCATTCATTCATTCATCCACAGCCATGGAAGCCCCACCAAGGGCGAGGTGCTGCATGTGCAATGGAGAGCTAGTGGCAGTCCCAGAGCTGGAGGGATTCCAAGGCACATGGGGAAGATGGTGAGTAAAATAAGAAGGTACGGTGCAGATACCAGAGGTAGTAAGCGCAGAAGCCTGTGCGAGTTGAGAGGAGGGGGACCGAACCTAGTTCAGGGTGGCATCAGGGAAGCCTTCGTGGAGGAAGGGACATCTGCTTTAGCAACGGAGAGGTGAGAAGGAGTCAGCCAGGCAAGGAAGTGAGGGACGGAAAGGATCGTTTTCCCCAGGAAAGGAGATAACTCATGCAAAGGCCCAGAAGGGAGCCTGTAATGCCAACAGCGAAATTCTGTGTGGCTGGACTGGGGGGACCACAGTGATGACAGCGGTGGCCGGAACCAGATCGCGAACGGTCTTGTACTTGCTCCTGAGAGTGATGGCAAGCCACTGAAGGGCTGTAAACAGGGGAAGGGCAGGGTGGATTCGAGTATTAGAAAGCTCAGTGTGGCTGGGCTCCTAAGGCATGATCTTGGGCAGGAAGAATAAGAGTGGAGCAGAGAAACTTGGTCAGGAAGCAGCTCTGATTGATGAAGGCAGGAAGCCTTGGCCGGAACAGAGGGAGTAGCATTAGCGATGGGAAAGGGTTTGGGCTGCCCAAGGGTCTGGGAGTGAGAGACTGTGGGACTGCAGGGGCAGGAGGTGTGGGTGAGTCTGGGTTGCCGGGTGGGTCATGCCCTGCTCTGAACCAGGAACAAAGAAGGAGGAGCAGGTTTAGTGCATAATCAGGTCTTGTTTTCCTATTTCTGATAAGAATTGCTCGAATTCGCATTGCTGCTGCAGTGTGCCATCACGTGTGTGAGGGATTTGGGTTTTGCGGATCAGGGCCGCCCCCCAAAACACTTTCTGTGTACAAAGGGGTTACTCTGAAGAATTAAAATGAGCCAACTGGCTCAATTAGTGGACCATGCAACTCTTGATCTCGGGGTTGTGCGTTCAAGCCCCACGGCGGGTGTAGAGATTAGTTAAAAATGAAACCTTTAGGGGCGCCTGGGTGGCTCAGTCGTTAAGCGTCTGCCTTCGGCCCAGGTCAGATCCCAGGGGCCTGGGATCGAGCCCCGCATCGGGCTCTCTGCTCTGCAGGAAGCCTGCTTCTCCCGCTACCATTCCCTCTGCTTGTGTTCCCTCTCTCGCTGTGTTTCTCTCTGTCAAATAAATAAAATCTT
>JAQQSY010004904.1:0-12010 GCA_028646535.1 Procyon lotor | reverse complement strand
CTGAGCAGAGAGCCCGATGCGGGGCTCGATCCCAGGACCCTGAGATCATGACCTGGGCCAAAGGCAGAGGCTTTAACCCACTGAGCCACCCAGGCGTCCCTGATTTTTTTTTTAATGATTCTAAAGATTTTTAAGCGGGAGGGTAGGGACAGAAGGAGGAGAAGCAGACTCCCCGCTGAGCAGGGAGCCTGACGCAGGGCTCAATCCCAGGACCCCAGGACTATGACCTGAGCCAGAGGCAGGTACCTAACCAACTGAGCCACTCAGGCCCCCCTAGATTTGCTAATTATTGCTTTTTGGGTACTTTTTGACTTTGAGTTTATGTGCTTTGTAATAGTCTTGGAGTACAGGTGCAGTAAAATACTAATTGAAACCCTGAAAACGTCACGTGGTTAAAACCTCCTGTTGGCAGTCCTGAGACTAGTGGGTAGACTGATGATGGGAATGGAAGTCTTCCTTTTCCTGCCTGACTTGGAAGCAAAGCCATTTAAAAAATACAAGCTGGGGTGCCTGGGTGGCTCAGTCGTTAAGTGTCTGCCTTCAGCCCAGGTCATGATCCCAGGGTCCTGGGATCGAGCCCCGCATCGGGCTCTCTGCTCGGCAGGAAGCCTGCTTCTCCCGCTACCATTCCCTCTGCTTATGTCCCCTCTCTCGCTGTGTTTCTCGCTGTCAAATAAATAAAATCTTAAAAAAAAAACAAAAAAACAAGCTCTGAAATGTGAGAAGCCAGGCTCTTCCAGGCTGTAGGCTTGTTGGGGTTTCCAGAAATGAGAGGCCTTTTTAAAAACAACAAAAAAACTTTTGTTAAAAAATTCCCAGCCTTTTCTAGAGATGGGCAAGTGTGACTCTCGGATATGTGAACGTAGAGCAAGTTAAGTTTTCTACCTCAGGCAAAGCCTAATTCATTTTAGATTTTGTGAATTCGGGTTAGCATTATAAATTGAACTCATGTAATCTGTAAGCGAGTCCATTCTGTAGAACATAAGGTTGCTGTCTAAATAGTATTTGCTCATCCCGTTTGCCAGATCTAATCCGGCGTAAGCCTACAAAATCCCTGTGTATACTGATAAGGAGTCCTTAATGGGAAGGAAGCCCTAATGTGATTTAGGACCCATGATGAAGGAAAGACCCAGAATTACCAGGGAACATACAGGTGACTTAGTGATCTGAGATTGTAACTCTGCTAACCTCCTTTTTACTTTCAGGTATTTTTACCCATTTCCAGTACCACCTTTACTTTATCAAGTTGAGCTTTCTGTGGGAGGACAGCAGTTTAACGGGAAAGGCAAGACGAGGCAGGCTGCAAAACATGACGCCGCTGCGAAAGCCTTGCGGACCCTGCAGAGCGAGCCCCCGCCCGAGAGGCCGGAGGGGAGGCGGCCGGGCGAGCAGGTGCGTGCAGACAGGCATCCTCTTGGGGCCTTTTTCTGAGAAGATGCATTGAGAGCTGTCCATAATGTTTGTTATTTGGTAGCATACATGATTTTGTGCTCTGTAGCTTTCTGGCCTTTCCCCCATCCCCTTAACAAAATGTTTTAGCAAGAAAGATGCCTTTTTTCCTCTGTCATATAATTTTGAGTGAACATGGTAGAAAGATTGTGACTCAGTTGAATTACAAAGCACATGCATAGGTGAATTCTTCGGTGCACAAGATTATGCTTGCCAGCTTAGAGAATTTTCTGAAGCCATTTTTTGACCAGCTACTCTGTTATGTTGAAGCACCGGCTACCTATTGCTGCATAACAAACCATTACAAAACCTAGTGGCTTAACCACCTCTAGGCATTTATTTTGCTCACATATCTGCAATTTAGGCAGGGCTCTGTGCGGGAGCTGGTGTCTGCTCCGCACAGCTGTGGCGAAGGTGGTTCCGCAGGAGCTGGAGGATCTGCTTTCAAGATGGCTCCCTCGCACAGCTGCCGGCTGGTGCTGGCTGTCGACCGGGGGCTCGGCAGGGGCTCTGGCCTGAGCACCTCCGTCCTCTCAGTTAACCTAAGCAGGGGCTGCTTCCCCATCCTCATGGTATGGTGCTGGCTTCCAGGAGGGAGCATCCTAGAAGATAGGAAAGGAAGCGGCTTCCAGTTTCTTAAGGGCTAGGCCCAGAGATCCCCACAGCATTGCTTCTGCTATATTCTATAGGTCAGGCAGGCCCAGAGTCCAGATTCAAAAGGAGAAAACACAAAAACCTCCCTTTTTATTAATTAGGCAAAATTCACACTACATAAATTCAACAATTTTAACTGTTTTAAGTGTACAGATTCAGTTCGATTTATTACATTGACAATGTTAAGAACCCCACTTCTGGATGAGAAGAGTGTCAAAGAATTTGGGGGCCAGGTTTTAAAAATCTCATGGTAGGAATCTTCTTGTGACTGAATAGGAACATAGGTCTTAGGAAGTCAGTGACTATTTTTTCTTTATGGTGTGTCACATTTTAAGACAGAGATGATCTGTTTCGAGGGCCCCCTGAGGACCAAATGAAAGAAGAGGGGGATTTCATGAAGTTAAAGGGATGAGCTTCTCACTGGTGAGATTTGTTAGAGGCAGTAGGTAGTGTAATCTGAATCATTTTGGAGGCTTTGCATTTTTTGACTTCACTTTGGTGCTAATGTAATTGAAGTCAGATGGGGTAGTTATTTCTCAGTTTTTTGTAGCCAGCAGTTGTTAAATGATCGCTGAACACTGGTATGTGGGCTGTCTGTTTCAGAACCACTTGAGAAGTTTAAAAAAAATTCCTTGGTCTAACCCACACGATTCTAATAGTCTATCTTTTGCTTTTTTTTTTTTTTTTTTTTCTTTTTAAATGTGCTCTTGGAGTGGCTCTAAAGCTCCATCAGGATTTGGGAACCCCCATCCTAAGTATTTTCAGTGTTTCCCCCTCAGGTGGCCGCCCCACTTTGAATCCTGCTTGGAAGTACTCCCCCATATTGTTGAAAAGGGCAGGTGCCCACTGGTATCTCCATTGTGACCCCATGGCCCTGGAGCAGCATGGTGGGCTCCAGCCTAAGGCGGGGGAGGCTGGAGGGGACGCACTCTCCTGAGCCAAGTTTCAGGGGGCTCGTCTGCCGTCTGGACAGAGCTTTGCTGAGAGTAACGGTAAATCTCCTCGTACCCCTGTTCTAGTTCTGTATGGTTTGAAATAGAGACAGTGCCCTTCAGAAATGGCTGAGACTGGTGTGACCAGTGCTGCAGAAACAAGAATCACTGAGTCAAATAAGACTTTCTTTGAGATAATAAACACTTAGCCTCCCGCCTCAGTGAGCTGCCCTATGATTTACCAGGCCTCCTGGGTGGGTGGGTAGTAGGATGCGAACAGAGACATTTTTATCTTTTCTTTTAATTAATTAATTTTAAAATTATAATTAATTCATTAATTTTAAGAGAGTGCGTGTGCAAGTGAGCAGGGAGGGGCAGAAGGAGAGAGAGAGAATCCCAGGATAGGCATGGGATTCTCCACACCTAGTGTGGAGCCCAAGTTGGGGCTCGATCTCAGGGCCCTGAGATAATGACCTGAGCTGCAATCAAGAGTTTGAGTCCCAGGTGCCCCAAGGAGGACATTTTTAGAAGGTATCTTTAGGAGCACCTGGGTGTCTCAATCGGTTAAACGTCTGCCTTCGGTTTGGGTCAGGATCCTAGGGTCCTGGGATCAAGCCCCACGTCTGGCTCCCTGCCCCACAGGGGCCTGTTTCTCTCTCAGTCTGCCTGCTGCCCCCCTGCTTGTGCTTTCTCTCTCAAAGAAATAAATAAGATCTTAAAAAAAAGAAAAAAAGGTATCTTTAACTTTCTTTACTTACAGTTAATGCATGTGAACTATAAAAATTTAGAAAACATTTTGGTGGATGTCACTGCATATCTAAGTAAATACATGCATCTGTTTTACAGAAGTGGGGTGATGTTATATAGTGACCTTTTTTTTTTTTTTTTTTTACAGAATTGCTTATCATAAATACATTGTCATGCCTATTATAATTCCTTGGAGGACTCAAATTCAGCTGGCATTTAAGCACTTTTTAATAGCTACAAAGCATTTTGTTGTGTGAACATAGTTTATTTTTCAACAGAGCCTTAGTTATTTGGGCTGTTTACTATGTTTCCTTTTAGAAAATAGGTAGTGAAGAACATTGTTGTAGTAAATCTTTGTGCATGTCTGTAACTGTTTTTATGAGCCACGGACCTGGAGTGGAATTGCACGGTGGTGTATATGGCCAAGTTCCCCACTAGAAAGATGGTATCATTTTAGACCTCCGCTAACAGGGAGTGAGTGGCGTGTTTGCCTCTGGCCTGCCAGGATTGGGAATTATAATTTTTGTTTTGCTTTTGATGATTTCTAGGGCATGTGATGGTGTAGTGGATCAATTCATCTTCTCTAGAACATGGCCAATAAAGACAGCAATTTCTGCTTACGAGGCAGATACAGTCTGGTCCCTTGACAATAGGCATCGTGCCAGGCCCTGAGGAAAAAAACCACAGCCCTGTCCCTTCCCTGGCGGGGTTTCATTGAACAGCTGACAGATGTTAACATTAGAATCATCAGGGTGCAGTGAGTGCTAGGGTGGGAAGTAGCAGGTATGAGAGCGTCAGATGTCTTATTTATTATTTGAGAGAGAGCGCACATGAACGGGAGGGGCAGAGAGAGAGGGAAGGAGCATTTTAAGCAGACTCTGTGCTGAGTCCAACGTGGGGCCCAGTCCTATGACCCTGAGATCACGACCTGAGCGGAAACCAGGAGTTGGACACTTAATCAACTGCACCCCCCAGGTGCCCCAGAGGTCTCTTTTGAATTGGACTGACGGGGATGCATTCAGAGAAGTTCTTTCTGAGGAAGTGGCATTGAAGCAGAGACCGGAAAGAAGCAGAAGAGTGGGCGCAGCTTGTGTAAAGGTCCTGAGTTAGGGACACGCCTTTTGGGTTTTGTTTGTTTTTAAATCTAAGGTTTGTGGTAAGAAAGAAGGACTTACTCAGGGTCTGAGCTGCTGGGAGCAATATGGCTGATAGCTAGAGTGTTAGTAGTAGACAAAGCAGGAGCTGGCTTCCTGTCCACAAGGTGCGGTAGATCTGTCCGTGTAGGCATGAGAGGCGGCCCCTCATGTAAGGGGGAGGGGGCGTCAAGAACCTTAGTGCTTTAATTTTGCAGATAGTGTGATCCTGTTTGTGTTGAAGTCACTAAAAGTTCCAACTATGTGTGTATATATGCCTGTATGTATGTTTGGCTGCATATAGTTTCTGTCTTGAAGGCTGTATCAAGCTTTAAAAGTGGTTTTCTCTTGGTGGTGGTGGTAGGAGACAGACTTTAAAAAAGAATCGTACTGTTTGAAGGATTCTTTTAATAGTACTTGTGTAAAAATAAATACACGTAGCTCTTCTGGTCTTGAGTCTTATCTTCACTTGGGCCAGGGACGTATTTAGGTGGTGCTTAAGCTAAAATTAAAAATTGGAGACCTTGATTTTCATTATTCTTTTGGGTCCGTTGGACCCAATTTTCTTTTTTTTTTTTTTTTTAAAGATTTTATTTATTTGACAGAGAAACACAGCGAGAGAGGGAACACAAGCAGAGGGAATGGTAGCGGGAGAAGCAGGCTTCCTGCCGAGCAAGGAGCCCGATGCGGGGCTCGATCCCAGGACTCTGGGATCATGACCTGAGCTGAAGGCAGACGCTTAACGACTGAGCCACCCAGGTGCCCCTGGACCCAATTTTCATTTTTGAGCTTCTTTTTCAGGCTCTGTAAGGAGTGATGTTGTGTGACTTGGATTCTTTTCTGGAGATCTTACAAAGAAAAAACGTACTTACTTTTTTAAGTAGAATAAAATTCATTCTCTCTTACACTGATCATGTAGATCCTTTGGACCCTTTTGTAAATCTTCACCTTAGGGAATCTAAGTTTTTCTTTGTCTTGAGACTTGCTGCTGTTTGTCATCCTGCGTATCATTTCAGCACTCTTTGTCATCCATTCCTAAACATGCTGAGCAAGACTCAGCTAAGAGGACATGGAGTGACAATGCCATCCCGGCGCGGCTGCCACAGCAGTGAAATAACTCCTCCTTGCATCATCCTTGCTGTGTCTGCTGCACTGCCCACTGCAGCGTGTCCTTCCAGGAAGATGCAGAAGACTGGAGGCCCCATCTTTTTCCTGTGCTCTTAGCTTTCCTTGACCTCAGGTGGGAAGGTAGAATTTTTCTTTGCCTCTAATGGCAAAAAGAAAAAAGGTGGCAGAGGAAGACCTTCCTGTTATATGACAAGTGGGAACATGAAAGCAGAGGGACAGCAGTGCCCTAGACTCCAGTGGTGATGGTGGGATCAAGAGTTTAAGTGACTTGGACTGGAATCTTCAGATGGGGTCTTAGATAAGCTTTCCCAAACTGAAGAATCGGCAAGTGAACAGTGTGTTTTTTTAATGTATGAAAAGGAAATGTGTATTCTCTTCTGCCATTCAATAGAAAGGACATTGTCACACATTATTTTGTGATAAGAATCCTGTTTTGATTTTTTAAAAAGTATGTGGTGGCAGCATTCTTTCAATTTTTATGATGTTTGGCCACCAGAATTTATTTCTCACCACTTATGGTCCACAAAATAAAGTGGACAAGTGCAAAAGGTGTGTGTACAAAGGTCATTGGGAGGATATAGATGGTAAGACAATGAAAAAACTCATTAGATCCTTCTTTGGAGGTTTCAAATCTAAAAATGAAAGCATTTTGTAGTTTGGGATCAAAGAAGATGGCTGTTCTCTCTCTGATAGAGTTATGAGTCAGTTTCACAAGTAGAGTGTTCTGACCATACCACTGCCAGTAGAGTCAGAAGTCATGATAAGCTAGAACCCACTGGGGATGGATTTGAAAAATGGCATTGCTGCAAGTGGGCTGTGCTCTAGGTTCAGACGTGCTGGATGATGAGCCATTAGCTGCATTTAAAGGACCGTGCCCATTTGGGGTACATAAATGCTTTCCAGACTACAAACCTAGAATAGAAACTTGGACTTGCTATTTTAATTTCAATCTTTTTTTTTTTTTTTTTGTAGATTTATTTATTTTACAGAGAGCAAGGAGGGGGGGTGGGGGGAGGGCCGAGGGAGAGAGAAAATCTCAAGCTGACTCCCTGCCCAGTGCAGTGCCCAATGTGGGTCTCTGTCCCTTGACCCTGAGATCATGACCTGAGCCAAACTCAAGAGTCAGATGCCTAAACAAGGGAGCCACCCAGGTGCCCTGCTGTTTTAATTTCTTGTTAAAATCTCTAAGGAAAAGATTCTTGTTGTCCTTTTATTCTGTATTTGTAAAATGACTAAATATAGAAAAATAAAGAGTCTGTTGGAGCCAGATAGTAAATGGTGAGATGACTATTTTTTTCTGGCATACTGAGGGTTAAGCATGGTTCAGAGTGTTTTTTTCTTTTCTTAATGTTGCCTAGATTTTATTGCTGAACCATACACTATGGAATTGATGTTAACAGTAATTCCCACTTCATGAAGGTAAGACTAAGGCTCCACTACACTTTCCCCATTTTACTGGGAATGGTATTTGTGGATTTGTTTTTGACTCATTTTGCTGCTTTCCCATTCCAACATTTTGTTCACTCCAGATAATATCAAAATTATGTAAAAGAGCAACATAATCTCACTTCCAAGTAAATGTATATCTTTGTTTCTTGTTTTGCATTTTTATTTTACTGGCCACTTTGTCTCTATTGATATCCTTTGAGAAACAATGGCTTAGAGCAGTGAAAATCTCCACTCTGTTGTAAAATCAGCTGGAGTCTTTTAAAAAAGTAAGTGCTATAAATAAAATGGATCTTTAAGCCCTGCTTGAAAAAAATGAAAGTTCCCTCATCTGGAGTAGGAATCCAGCGAGCATCTGCCCTTGCAGAGCTCCCGAGGGGCCCTGATGCTGCTGCGCTTAAGAGACACTGGTTTACAGTTTAGATTTTTGCAATGGATTGTTGTTTTCCATCAGACTCATGTGGAAGCTCAATATATAAAATAGGAAAGTAGCATTTGATTAGTATAAACTTCTAAGTTTGAATTTTATAGTATTTGTGAAGGTGATCATAGTAAAAATGATATATATGAATTTTCAAAACATAAAATTATACCATATATTTTTTTTGTCCATTAAAAAAACATGACTGAGAGAGATACATTCCCATTTTAAAACCATGATTAAGGCTGCCATGGAAAGGAGAGTGAGAAGAGCTTTGTCATTTTCCTGAAAAACATTAAAATTTCATGTCAGTAGTTCTTAATGTTGGGACATTTGTTAAATTCAGCACAAGTGCCTGTTACATTATTTATCTTTTCTTTAACTTTTCTGAATGTTTGAAACAGGTCATAATTAAAAGTTAAAAGCAATTGGGCTGGTAAAATGAACAGCAGATTTGAAAATTGGAGTACATGCATGATGGCTGAAGTCTTATTTTAGCCTCAGCACCCAGTTTATTTCTAAATTTTGTTCTGGTTTCATTAACAGTTACTTAGCATCAGAGTGGAGCCTTTGTTTTAACAGCTCATCTGCTTAAAAAAAACCCTCTGGATATCCTTCAGATAAACAACTGTCAAAACCTTAATTGTGCATGAAAAAGTTAACCTGTTAGCATAAGTTAATGTGTTGACAGTCTCTAGTGTGTTAATATTTGGTAGGGAACATACTTTCCTTAGTTGCTTTTTAAAGATAAAATAAACATAAAGGTTACCATTATAACCATTTTTGAAGTGCACGGTTCAGCGGCACTGAATATATTCTCAGTGTTGCGCAGCTATCACTACCATTTCCAGAACTTTTTTTTATCATTTCATATTGAAACTCTGTGCACATTAAACAATAACTTTCCCTCCATCCCTTCCCCCACTCACCCCCCGGGAACATCTATTTTACTTCTGTCTCTGTGCGTTTCCCATTCTCCATACCTAATATAAGTGGATATTCATCCTTTGTCGTCAGACTTATTTCATTTATCATCTTTTCAAGGTCCATCCATGTTGTAGCATGTGTCATCATTTCCTTTCTTTTTAAGGCTGAATATTCCCTTGTGTGACCATTGCACATTTTGTGTATTCATTCATCTGTCCTTAGGTGTTTGGTGTTTTCACTTTTTGGCTACTGTGCATAATTCTGCTGTAAACATAGGTGTCTAAGTATCTGTTTGTGTCCCTACTTTTAGTTCTTTCAAGTACTTATCTGCTCATGTAATTGCTGGATCATCCTGTAAATCTGTGTTTCACTTTTTGAGGAACCACCAGTTTTGCACAGAGGCTGGGCCATTTTATATTTCTACCAGGGATGCCCTGGAATTCCCACTGCTCCATGTGCTTGCTAACACTTGCTGTTTCCTGTGGCCATTCTTAGGGGTGCAAAGTGGTGTGTCATTATGGTTTTGAGTTGCATTTCCTTAATGATGAGTGATGCTGAGCTCATGTACTCATTGGCCTTCTTCATGTACTCATTTCTACCTTCTTCAGAAAATGTCTATTCAAGTCCTTTTCCAACATTTTCAAATTGGGTTGTTTGTTGTTGAGTTGTTTATATATTCTGGATATTAATTCTTCATCAGATCTATGATTTGCACGTACTTTCTCCTATCTGTGGGTCGTCTATACTTTCTTGAGAGCGTCTTTTGATGCACAAGTGTTTGATTTTGATGCGATTCAGTTTATCGACTTTTTCTTTTGTTGCCTCTGTTTTCTGTCTCCTATCCAAGAAGTCACTGCCACATCCAATGTCATGAAGCTTTTTCCTAATATTTTCTTCTAAGACTTTTATGATTTTAGCCCTTATGTTTAGGCCTTTATCCATTTTGAGATAATTTTTGTATATGGTGTAAGGTGGTTTTTTTTAATTTTGTTTTTGTTGTTTGCATGTGGAAATCTATTTTTCTAAGCACCATTTGTTGAACATACTAAAATACAGGGTGGTTTTTTTTTTTGTTTGCTTGTCCTAAGTTTAAAACTTGTTTAAAAAATAAATTTCAAACCAAACCTCCACGGAGCTCTAAGGCATCTTGCTTGAAGATTTCTGGCTTTAAAGATTCACTCATAAAAAGTCAGGCCCTCTTTCTACTTATGATTTAAACCAGAATAAAAGTATTTTTAAGTTAATAAAGCCACCAGAAATACTATACAAATAGTTCTGACAAGGCAGAGAGTGAAGTGGAAACCAATTGGAAAGAGAATGCCGCCATCATGGCAGGAGAGATAAGTAGACAGTGTTTGGGATGAATTCACTGGTATAGGATTATATTCTTAATGTTATTAATATTTTTAACTTAAGAGATTTTTTTCATTGTAGTGTGAAATACTGATCCATTGAGGTATAAGATCTGTCTGATGAATGTATAGAAATGCACAACCAATAAAATCCTGGATAGTCCTGCATTTTGCCTATTCTGCGGTTTTAGCCATGGGTTCTTTCAGAAAGTTCTAGTCTTGGAAATAGGATTTTACAAATTCTTTGGTAAAAGAGTTGCAATAATATGAAGAAAAATGCAGCTCTCTTGCCACGATTTGCAGGGAGGGAGGCATTGCTATTACCGAACTTATCTGGATCCTCATTATCACTGCTGCCCCGGAGAGTCCAGTTATCAGCTTGCACTGAGGAGATCTTTGCCCCCTCTAATCCCAGCCCTGGCTGGAGGACTATAAATGAACCTTGTTATAAAGATAGAGTCTCAGCCGTTGTTGAGCAGACTTGATTAGTTTGCACTTGCATTTTTACCAGCAGCAGTGAAGACAAGATTTTGTACACAGTTTTGTAATTTGTTCCATTGTGTCCTTTTTTAAAAAAGTGGGTTTCCAGGAACTTTATGTCCAAAAGAGAAACCTGCATACTTAGATGGAGAGACTTCTATTTGAACTTAACTGTCTCACACAGAGCTGTCTGTATTCTGACATTTTCCAAAATGTGGCTTGCTGGTCCTCAAGGAAGGCTTTGGGAGTCAGTCACTCTTCCCGGGCAGCTGTGGGCGTGTGTGGTTGGGCCACGATGAGGCTGATTCATAGGCCCGAGTCTGTTAAGTGTGGGGTTGTTTATAGAGAATTTACGAGGTACAAGCTGACCCAAGTGTGAAATAATACTTTTTTTTTTAACCTTTAAATTCACTGCCACATGGCACACAGGTGGTGTCACTCCTTGGGGTAGCACTCACTCCGGGAAACCAAGGTTCGGTGCTTAAGGTTTATTGTAGCTGGGATGTTGACAGTTTTTCCTAAGAGTTAACTACTGAACAATTATTCTTTCTTTAGGTGAATGGAAGAGAATCAGAAGAAGAAAATCTTAATAAATCGGAAATAAGTCAAGTGTTTGAGATTGCACTTAAACGGAACTTGCCTGTGAATTTTGAGGTAAGCTTGCTTTACATGTAGGACTCTACTGTAAAATACTGTTGGCATTCATCATTGGGATGATTTTTATCCTAAATAACATTGGAATTATCATCATAAACCTGTGAACCTTCAAGTTTAAGACTCAGATTTTATATTTAGCAGAGCAATATTCTCTTCTTTGCGGTTGCTAATTTAGGGGCAGTCCATGGATGGCCTTGGTAGGTCTGTGAGCCTCCTGGCATGGTTTTGAAGAAGATGGTATTTGTGTTCTCATGTGTTTTCTGGAAAGAGGGTCCATTGTTTCCATAAGACTCTCAAAGGACTGTTACCTCCAAAACGTTAATCTCCTTAACAGTCCCTAGGAATCATACAACAGAGTTAAAAGGACATCAGTTTTGTCTTTGTCCAGCATTTGCCCTGTAAGTCTCCTTTCTAGTAACTTCATTTGTTGTTGGAGACTTTATGGTCTTAAAAACCATAACTGATGGGTTGTTAGTTCAAAATGGAGAATTAGGTACATTTAGTACATGTTTCCTTCAAAGACCCAGTGAGTCCAAATAGACGGGGCAGTTGAAGGAGGTTATAGTAAGTTTTCTGTAATGGTCTAACAAGTGACGAATTCTTTGCAAATCCTTTTGGTTTCCACACTTGGTTATGGAAGGTTGTGTTTCAGTATACAATGCAGATATCTTTATCAATTCTTTG
>JAQQSY010004903.1:0-12010 GCA_028646535.1 Procyon lotor | reverse complement strand
AAAAAAAAAAAAAAAAAGTGTATTCTGCTGTTTTGGGTGAAATGTTGTGAATATATCTTTTAAGTCCATCTGGTCCGGTGAGTCATTCAAAGCCATTGTTTCCTTGTTGATTTTCTGCTTACATGATGTGTCCATTGCTGTAAGTGGGGTGTTAAAATCCTCTACTATTATTATGTCATTATCATTAAGTTTCTTTATGTTTATTATTAATTGATTTATTTATTTGGGTGCTCCCAAGTTGGGGGCACAAATATTTACAATTGTTAGATCTTCTTGCTGGATAGACTTTTTTTTTTTTTTTTTTTTTTAATGATATAGTGTCCTCTTCATCTCTTATTATAATCTGGTTTAAAATCTAGTTTGTCTGATTTAAGTATGGCTACTCTGGCTTTCTTTTGACA
This sequence comes from Procyon lotor, assembly GCA_028646535.1. Lineage (NCBI taxonomy): Eukaryota > Metazoa > Chordata > Mammalia > Carnivora > Procyonidae > Procyon > Procyon lotor. Next base: position 11,609 of record JAQQSY010004903.1, on the reverse strand, counting down.
CCTGTTAGCATGATAAATGGTTCTCCATCCCCTCATTTTCCATCTGTAGGTGTCTTTAGGTCTAAAATGAGTCTCTTATGGGCAGCATATAGATGGGTCTTGCTTTGTCTTTTTTTTTTCCCATTCTGATACCCTATGTCTTTGGATTGGAGCATTTAGTCTATTTACATTCAGAGTGATTATTGATAGAATTCAGTCCCATTGTATTACCTATAATGTTGTTTCTAGAGATTTTCTCTGTTCCTTTCTAGTTCCTGTTGCTTTTGATCTTTCTTTCTCACTCAAAGAGTCCCCTTTGATATTTCTTGCAGGGCTGGATTAGTAGTCACAAAATCTTTTCGCTTATTTGTCCTGGAAACTCTTTATCTCTTCTTCTATTCTGAATGACAGCCTTGCTGGATAAAGTATTTTTGGCTGCATATTTTTCCCATTCAGCACAATGAATATATCACGCCACTCTCTTCTAGCCTGCCATGTTTCTGTGAATAGATCTGCTGCTAACCTTATTTGTCTTTCCTTGTAAGTTATGGATTTCTTTTACCTTGGTGCTTTCAGGAGTTTTTCCTTATTTCTGTATTTTGCAAATTTTACTATGATATGTCTTGGTGTTGGCCAGCTTTTGCTGATTCTTATGGGAGTTCTCTGTGCCTCCTGGATTTGAGTGTCTGTTTCCTTCCCTAGATTAGGGAAGTTTTCAGCTATAATCTGCTCAAATAAACTTTCTGCCCCCTTTTCCCTCTCTTCTTCTGTGACTCCTATGATATGAATGATATAATGCTTAATGAAATTGCTGAGCTCCCTAAATCTACATTCATCATCCAGTATTTTTCTTTTCCTCTTTTCAGCTCGATTATTTTATCTTGATTGTCACAGGGACTGTGAGTTCCATGCAAGGGTCAGTTATAACACTTTTTATTTCAGCCTGACTAGTTTTTAGATCTTTTATCTCTGCAGTAAGGGACTTCCTGATGTCTTCTATGCTTTTCTTAAGTCCACCTAGTATCTTTATGATTGTTGTTTTAAATTCTGGTTCAGATATTATTTATCTGTTTCAATTAGATCCCTGGCTGTGACTTTTTCTTGTTTGCTCTTTTGGGAGGAATTCCTCCATCTTGGCTTTTTGCTAGGTCTCTGTCTTCTGTATGTTAGGAAACCCTGTTATGTTTCCTGCTTTTGAGAGTAATGGCTTTATTAAGAAGAGGTCAGATACTGTTCAGGGCCTGGTTCTTCAGGAAATGTTTTTGGTGTAGTCTCTGTGCACTCTGCTGTTGTGTTTTGGCTGTTCTTTCCCTCAGGTCAGTCCTCTGCAGAGTTTCTCCTTGCCTGCTATTGGGAGTATTTGGAGCTTGTCCAGTGTGGGGTGAGTTTTAACTAAGTGTACTCCGTTCTGCTTTTTTAAAGAGACATGGAGGCTCCTGACTGGCTTACTTGGAGGAGTATGTGACTCTTGATCTTGGCGTTGTGAGTTTTAACCCCATGGTGGGTGTACAGATTACTTAAAAGAGAGAGTCTTTATCCTATTTCCACCAGAGCTGAAGCTTTGCAGCACTCTATGGTCAGTAGACTTGGTGCATGTGGGGGGTTAGTGCTGGTCTTCTGGGCAAAGGGCCTGCTGCTGCTCTGACTCTCAGACACACTTGCCCTAATAAAAAGCACCTTCAGAGTACAGGAGGTGGGGCTCGGTATAAGCAGCTCAGGCCTCCACTGGGGCTACTGTGCTTCTCAATGAAGTCTGTCTGTGCTGATGTGCAAGGGAAAAATGTCATCAGTCTGCATGGGCCACTGTTCAGGAAGACCTCACAGAGGAGTAAATAATATCCCTTCATGTGTTCCAGTCATTCCTCAGATCCCTGCCTTCACCCTGTTTGTGTCTGAGCCATCTGCCCAACTGGTGGCATAGTACTCCTGTATTTTATCTCAGACATGGCTGGATTCAAAATTCCAAATTTAGGAACCCAGTGCAGCATGGATTCACACTGATCCTCTAGGAGAAGATCTCACTGCACTGGGGCTGGTATTGGTCTATCCCAGAAGGGTAGTTGCATGAATGCGCAGGGACTTGGAGTTTATGGTGAAGCTCAGTGAAAAGCTAGTGTACAGGTTAGTTACCCTCAGCAGCTGCCTCTGCTGCTATGCTAATTAACAGGGCCTTGCGATGACACCTCTTGGCTCTTTTGTCCCCTGAAAGGCAGTGCCACCTCTCCCAAATGCAGTCCAAAAGGGGAACTGTCTCTCTCAGTGCGACCCAGAGGATCCTCAGACCATGCTCTCCGCTCCTGGGCCTCATCCCTCCTTCTCCACAGGAACACCTCTACACCCACAAAACTCCACCCCAGTGATAGCATAGACTTCTAAAACTTCTGTCTTTGAACTCTACTCCTTGTAAAAACAGGATAATCAGCCCTTCTTGTTTTCCCAGTCAGTGGCTTTGGGGAAGTTTTTCTTATGTAATCCCCTGTGTGCTGCTTTCACTCTGTCTATCTGTCTCTTTCTCTGTGATCAGGGCTTCCTCCCCTGCACAGCACCAGTGATTATTTTCTCCCCCAAATCATGTCTCCACACCTCCTACCTTCCCCAATGTGGCCTCTTTTCTACCTCTAGTTGGGAAATTTGTTCTCTCAGTCCTCAGATCAGTTTCTTGGGTATTCAGAATAATTTGGTATTTATCTAGCTATCTGTGAGGGACAAGTAGTGTCCCCCTACTACTCCACCATCTTAATTCCTCCCATTTTGATGAGAAACTTGAGAAGAGTGTTATCACAGAACCTATTTTGAAAATATAACAGAAGAAAAGTGATATGTAGCTAAGAGTTTCAGTTGTATAAATCTTTGAAAATACAAGTAGTAGGGGTCCTGGGTGGCTCAGTTGGTGAAGCACCCAACTCTTGATTTGGGCTCAGGTCATGATCTCAGGATTGTGAGATCATGCTCTGCATTGGCTCTGGGCTGAGTGCGGAGCCTACTTATGGTTCTCTCTCTTCTTCTCCTTCTGCCCCTAACCCCCCTTGCCTGCATACATGCTATTTTTCTGTCTCTAAAAGAAAGGAAAGAAAAAAGGAAGGAAGGGGAAGAAAGAAAAGAAAAGAACAAGTCATTTTTGCATTTGAGTCAAATAACATTACTAGAAAAATTTCTCTCTGTTGGAAGACATTTTCACATTCCATTAAAACAGCTTAATGAAAGTGCCCCAAATTGTACTGAAATGACCACTAACACCATACTTAGGTGTAACAGGATTGATTGTCACCTGGGACTCACTCTTCCAGTTGTTTACAGCCAGCATCTGTTCTAATTGTTTAGCATCTGTGCCTTGCTGGTTGTTAATATTTTTGTTATCACCCCTGCTAGAGTATGTATCTGCCAACTAGCAAAAAGTATATGTAAATTCATAAAACAGGAATAAAACATGTAGATATTGTTTAATCTGATGTGGTTCTTATCAATGTTATTCTTATGCTTTTCTCCCTCTTTCCTCCTTTTTTTTTTTTTTTTTTTGGGTCCTCCCTTTTTTCTTTATAGCAAATCATAAAGACTTTTTTGAGGAAGATTTTTGACAGACATCTTTGAAGAGGTGTCTGGGGAGATGTGGAGCCCTTAGATGACATTTTAGGAAACTGAGCAAAAATGGATAAATTTATTGACAGTATTAGCAAGATTATTAAAAGTCTTTAGTATAAATTTTTATGAAGCAAGAATAAATATTGACCATTGAGTTACATAACTGTAACAGTGACCATTTGCAGATGGAAAGTGATATGATGCCTATAAGCCCAGAACTGATGGGGTTGACCTGAAAGTTATTTCTTAATTGCATTTATTAATACTGAGTTACAAAGGTACATGACTTTTTCAGTAAAGAACTTGACTTGGTAAGAGAATGGGTTTCAGTTTTCATGACTCTATTAAAAACAAAAGCAAAAAAACACTTGTGAAAGGAACCATGTTTTCTCAGTAAAGTCACTCAAAGTATGACATGATTGCTAATCTCCCGGCAAAACGTGCAGTTTTGGTGTAACGTGGAGTAAAATGTAAACACCTAATGATAGCTTAGATTTAGCACCTTCCGTGTGCCTGTACTCTTTTATACATTTGAGATACAGTAGCTCATTTAATCCTGACAGCTGTCCTGGGATGAAGGAAGGAATTATTAATGTGTCCATTTTTATAGATGAAGAGACCGAAGCACCAGAAAGGTTAAGTAACTTGTTCAAGATGGCATTACTTGTAAATGGCCTCTATTGCGGACAGTGTGATTCCTGGGCCTCTCGTCTACCACCGCTTTATGTCATGCTGTGTTGCATTTAGCAAGCCAGATTTCACGGTCCTAATCTGTGACTCCTAATGCACATTTGCCATCCACATTATTGTATCATAAGCCCCGCCCGAACGGAGGGAAATAGGAACGTCTCCAACCTCAGCTCTGCTTCTAGGCGTACTGCCTCCCGTGTGCTCGGTGTCTTCTTTCCGGCCTTCTCACCTTGCTGCCACGCTTCTCGTACCCTCTTAGGATTTTGCCGCTCTGCCAGGCCTAATCATTTTGCAGATGCAACCATCTTGATCCCCCAGCTCTGACCTCAGGAAGGACACAGCTTTCAGCAGGTCCTGGGAGTTCGGTTCGAATCACCTAGTGATTTTCTAAGTCCGTGCCCAGTATACAAAGCCGGTATCTCAGTCTGCAGCTTCTGTAATCTGGGTTCATTTTGCTTTGTTCAGGACTTCACCAAAGACAAAGCAAAGTTTCTTATTTTTTGCTTCCTAGAAGTGTCCTTTCCAGAATCAAGAGGGGATGTGTAGCCCAATTCTAATTGCAACCCTTAAGGTGGCAGTTTTATGGCTTCAAAATCTTTTGTGTGTTTGTGTTTTAAGGATGTACTAACAGGTGTTTTTCCTTCCCAAGACACTGCAGCCCAAGATGCAGAGCTCCTTTGCATCCACAGAATTGAGCACGTAGCAGACATTTAGTGAATGTTTGCTGTGTGAGCAGATGATTGAATAAACAGGCCATAGAAAGGAACAGCTCTTTGGTACAGCAAATTGAGAGGGAAACATTCAAATACACACATGCTCTAAGTAATTAGAGGTTAGAAGCCAGAAATTGGATAAGAGGTGAGAACTGTACACATATAGACACTCAGATTTCCAATAAAGAATTCAAAGTTGAAGCTGTAATTCAAGATAGGTCTTAAAGAGAAAAGCAGTGAAGGATGGGAAAGCAAAGAGTGAGCCTTCGAGAACACACATGAAGTATGGGTGAGCGAGATCTGGTAAAGGGGCTAGAGGAGTATCAGAGAGGTGAGAAGCAATTCAAGAACGTGCATGTATCAGAAGCTAAGAAAGAAGTGAGTTTCAAAAAAATGACCAATAAAAACAAACAAGTGAAACACATGACCAACCAATAAGCTGGGTCAGATATATAAGGCAAGTCAAGACAAATGAGGGACAGAAGGCCAATGAATTTGGCAACAACAGCAAAAAGTTATTAGAGACCTTTAACCTTTCATTTCCAGTGAAACAGGTTTTCACATTTCTGACTTATTTATATCGATTGAATCAGTTTTTAACAAGAACTGTCTTCCAATATGTAATCTTTTGTCATTTTGGTAAGACTTTTGTAAAGATATGCTGGAGAAATCAGTTAGAAATAAGCATTTGGGTTGATCCCAGCTTCATGGGAATAATTTTAAGAATTTCTCCCCATCAGCACTTATCATCTTTTTTTTTTTTTTCAGTAAACTCTGTGCCACAAATTTGGTTTGAACTCATGACCCCAACATCAAGAGTTGCATGCTCTACCAAGTGAGCCAGGCAGGCACCTGAGAGTATATTCTTCAATAGGTCATTGGATTTTTTTGTCATAAACACTTTACACAGGTCCAAGATACATCTGATTAAAACCCCTTTCACCCATCAGTGATAACGTTAAAGGCTATGCTGGGTGGTTTCTTGTAGGTAATAATAAGAACGCCATGATAAGATTATTGAAGAATTAATTTTGCTTCCTAAGGTTCGGGTATATTTTAAACTCTTCCTAGGAGTTTAATTTCAGGAACATGGCTTAAGTATATTTCAAACTATTAAGATTTAAGATCTTCTTTAAGTAGTTATAATTTCTCATCAAGTCTAATAAGAGTAATTATTTGTTCCTCTAAGTTATCTTCCTCAGAATTACAGACCAATTATTTGACCAATTCTAGAGCATTCTATAGACTAGACTACAAGAAAACACCCAAGAACTAAAAGGCTGTCATTTTAAAGCACAAAACCCCAGCTTTTCCCAATGATAGGAAAATATATGAAACTCCATACTATATGTTTATATGTCGGGTCCAGCCATAAAAGAAATCTTAATTATACACCCCCAGGCCTTCTTTTTTCCCTCCTATCAAACATCACAAGCTGTCAGCGCCCTCAAGCCCTCTTTCTTCTCCCTCCTGTTAGAATTTAGAATTGCAAAAGGATTTTTTTCTCAGCCATTCATAACAATGTGAATGTAATATGAACCTTCTCAAGGTATTTGCATTTTAAGCATTTTTCTAATTTATGTATTTACTCACCCAATAAATAAATATTTATTTATTTGTTTGTTTGTTTATTTTAAAGATTTTATTTATTTATTTGACAGAGAGGAGAGAGATCACAAGTAGCCAGAGAGAGAGGGGGAAGCAGGCTCCCTGCTGAGCAGAGAGCTCGATCCCAGGACCCTGAGATCATGACCTGGGCCAAAAGCAGAGGCTTTAACCCACTGAAGCGCCCAGGTGCCCCCCAATAAATATTTATTGAGCTCTCTGTGTAATACTAGTTTCTGTGAGAAATAGGTGGTGAATTAAATATTAAAGCTACTTTTTAAAGCAGCATGAAATGTGTTCAATTAACTATGATCTAAGATTTAAAAAAAGAAGTGCAGGTGTAAGGAGTACAGGTTTTCTAGAGTTTAGGGAAGAGAGGGGGCCATATTATGCTCAGGATAGGAAAGTGTTATGAAAGAGTGGGAATTGAGAGGGTTACACAGCATAGTGGTTAAAAACAGGATCTGGAACCAGCATTGCCTGTTTTAGGTCCCACCTGTCACTTACTGAATGACCTTAGGCAATGTACTCAGTAAGCTGTCTATGACTCTGTTTCTTCCTCTATGAAATGAAAATAGTAGTATTTACCTATCGATCTCTTTTGAGTATTGAGTGATGACATGTAAAGCACTTAGAACACAATGAAAGTCCTCCACAAAGGACTTATTAGCTATTATTCTTTAGATTGGACCTTGAAAGATAGGGTAAGTAGGAATTAGACATGCAAAAATGAATCAGAATGAAATGAATTTTGGGAGGAGCAAAGATTGAAATGTAAAAAAGTAAACCACAGAAGTCTTAAAAGAAATATGTATAATTTTTACTTATAATCCCAGGATAGGGAAGGCCTTCCTAGGTAAGACTCCAGATCCAGAAGGATTTAATGATAGGGTTAAAAAGTTTGCCATTAAAATTGTAAAAATGCATAAAAAAATGCCATAAACAGCACCAACGTTTTACATTTTTGAATAAAGTTAATTAACAAAGATAAGCTTAAATATTACCTAACTGCTTATGTGATTATTTTTAAAAAATAAACTTTGAGCATAAAAACTATAAAACTCCTAGAAGGAAACATAAAGGAAAAGCTTCCTGACAATGGATTTGGCAATAATTTCTCAGATATGACACCAAAAGCAAAGGCAACAAAAGCAAAAATAGAAAATTGGAACTACACAAACTTAAAAACTTCCCCACATAAAAGGAAACAACAAATAGAATGAAAAGCCAATCTAGGAGCAAAAATTGCAAATCACATATCCAATAAGGAATTAAGGAATATAATTCCTAATAAGGCATTATATCCAATATATGAAGGCCTATTTTAACAACAATGACAACAACAAAACCTGATTTAAAATTGTGGAAAAGGGGAACCTGGGTGGCTCAGTGGGTTAAAGCCTCTGCCTTCCGCTCAGGTCATGATCTCAGGGTCCTAGGATCGGGCCCTATATCAGGCTCTCTGCTCAGCAGGGAGCCTGCTTCCCCATCTCTCCCTGTCTACCTCTCTGCCTACTTGTGATCTCTCTCTGTCAAATGAATAAATAAAATCTTTAACAAAAATAAAAAATAAAATTGTGCAAAAGACCTAAATAGACATTTTCCCAAAGGTATATAAATGGTCAACAAGCATATGAAAAGATCTTTAGTATCACTAGTTATTAGAGAGGTGAAGGTCAGAACCACAATATCATCTCACACCCATTGGGATAGACACTATAAACAACAACGACAACTAAACTAAAACCCAGAAAATAACAAGTATTTGTGAAGATGTAGGAAAATTGGGGCCCTTGTGCACTGTCTATGGGAATGTAAAATGATGCGGCCACTATGGAAAACAGGATGAAGGTTCTTCAAAAAATGAAAACTGCAATTACCATATGGCTCCTGCAATCCTATTTCTGGGTCTATATCCAAAAGAACTGAAAGGATCTCAAGGAGGTATTTGCACAACCATGTTCGCTGCAACATTATTCTCAATGACCAGGAGGTGGCAGTAGCCTAGATGTCCATCAACATGAATGTATGAAGAAATGTGGCACATACATATGAGGGCCTTAAAAAAAAGGAATTCCACGGCGCTTGGTTAAGCAGCTGCCTTCGACTCAGGTCATGATCCCAGCATCCTGGAATCAACACCTGTGTCGGGCTCCCTGCTTAGCAGCGAATCTGCTTCTCCTTTTCCCTTTGTCCCTCCACTGACTCGTGTGCCTTCTTTCTCTCTCTCTCTCTCCCTCCCTCCCTCCCTTCCTCCCTCTCAAATAAATAAATATTTTTTTAAAAAAGGAAATTCCATTACGTAGTACAATATGAATGAACCTTGAGGACATTTTGCTGAGTGAAGTAAACCAGTCACAAAAGGAAAAATGCTGTATGATTCTACTTATATGATATATCTAGAGTAGTCAAGTTCATGGCAAATGAAAGTAGAATGATGGTTGTTGCAAAGGGCTAGGTACGGGGGAAATGAGGAGTTGTTTGATGGGTATTGAGTTTCTGGGTTTTTTTTTTTTTTTTTTAAGAGTTTATCTATTTATTTGACAGAAAGAGAGAGGGATCACAAGTACGCAGAGAGGCAGACAGACAGAGGGAGGGGGGAAGCAGGCTCCCCGGTGAGCAAAGAGCCCAATTCAGGGCTCCATTCCAGAAGCCTGAGATCATGACCTGAGCTGAAGGCAGAGGCTTTAACCCACTGAGCCACCCAGGTGCTCAGAGTTTCTGTTTTGCAAGTAAAAGAATTCTAGAGATCTGTTACACAATGATTTGAATATAGTTAACACTACTGAAAGGTATACTTAAAAATGGCTAAGACGGTAAATTTTATAGTATATGTTTACCACAGTTAATTTTTTTTTAATTTAAGTAAACTTTGAATAATATTGAAGACAAAGTGGAAAAAACTTTAAAAAAACAAATAATCAGTTTTCTTCAAAATCCCATTTTTCCCCTTTTGCTCTGGTGTTTGAAGCTCTTATGCTATATGATACCTTCTGAAATCCTACCGTCTCCAATGCTACACCTTTCCTTTTGCTATTAGGAAAATGCACCACTTCTAATTACCCCTCCTGCCCTCCCAGTCATTCTCATGCATTTAATATTTACTGAGCATGTACGATGTGCTAGGTATTTTTTAGACAGTAGGATTTAGCAGTGAAGAAAATAGAATGCTTACAGCCCTTGACTTCTGTTCTAATGGGGGGAGACAGATAATAAACAACAAGTAAATATATAGTATGTCCGCTGGTGTTAGGGGCTTTAGAGAAAATAGAATAGAGTGAGCTGGAGAGGAATGCCAGGGCATAAGAGGAATGCTATTACATTCTATGTAATGCAAGGAAACCCCACATGGAAGGTGACATTTGAGTAAGTATATCTGAAGAAAATGAAGGAAGGTGTCCGGTAGATATCTGAGGGAAGACTGAGGTAGAGGGACCGCTGAGGGCAAAGGCCCAGAGGCAGGGACAGCTTGATGGGTTTAGGGAAGAGCAAGAAATGCAGTGGAGCTGGAGAGGAGCAAGCAAGTGGGGAGGTGTAGAGATAAGATCAGGGAAATTGGGCATGGACTCTGTGGGCCATTTTATTGACTTCCTTTTTCCTATGACATGGGAGCCATTGGAGGATGCAGAGTGGAGCGGTGATCTAACTTACTTAGACGAGGTCTCTGACACCTCGGTAGACAATAGCCTGTAGGGAGGAGAAGAGGGGAGCTGAGAGGCAAGTCAGGAGAGAAATGTTGGTAGCACTGGAGGTGTGGAAAGTGTCGGCTTCTGGGTAGATCGTGGAGGTAGAGCCAGTGGGGATTCTAATGGTTTGCACGTGAAGTGTGAGAGAAGGAAGAATCAAGGGTGACTCCCAAGCTTTTTGGCCTGAGCTGCTGTCGGGATGAAGTTACTGACACAGGGGACACTCAAGAGGAACATGCTTGCTGGGGTAATATCGGGATATTCGTTTCGGACATGTTAAGTCTGAGATGCCAAATTAGGTCAAGTAGGTAATTGAATCTATGAGTCTACAGTTCAGTAGAAAGAGTAGGGTTGGAAATAAAAGTCTAGACATAACCGCAGACAGATGATATTTAAAGTCATGAGACTGCAGGAGACCAGCTAGGGAGTAAGTGCAACTGAGGAAGTCTTCTACGGACTGAGCCCGAGGGTGCCCCCTTTCAGGGTGGGACAAATGAGGAAGCTGCAGAGGCTGAGGAGCAGCCGGTGAGTTAAGAGACTGCTATCTCTAAAACTAAATCCCTCCTGCTAGTGACTCTGATTAATACATATCTCTACAGTGTTATCAGTTGACAGGATGATCTTTACTCTTGCTAATGTAGATGGAGTTAATCTTGGATTCAGTGGTGAGACCAGTGTACTGGATAGTTTGCCCAGTGTTTTCCCCACAGGTTTCACTTTTTGTTTTTGTTTTTCCTTTTGGAATGGAACATTTACTATTATGTAAGTTTATGTATGGAAAGTTAAGATAACTTTATCTTTGTTACCTAACCCCTTTTCTCATTCATCTCCCACCCTGGGCATTCAATGCACCCTGTTAATATGCTGTGTAAGAACCTATTGATTTCACTTGTTATTCCACCTCCCTCCCTTGCCTCTGGCCACAAATTAGTGAGTCAGAAAAGTTGGCGAGATAAAAAGGCTATATATAGACTGTCCTTTTCTATTCTTTCCAGAAGGCTTTTTTTTTTTTTAAACTAGAAGGTGACAAAAGCCAAGCTCGAAACCGGCTGTATGCTATGTGTCCTACAGTCGAAGTCCTCTGTACTTTGAAAGCAAATACTTTGGCCTGCTGTACCCTATTAAGCACAGGAAGCATTGCTTGCCATGATTTACCTTTTCCTAAAAGTATATTATAGAAGATATTCAAATTCAGTGGATCATTAACGGAGGTCATTGTTTCTCACACCAACCCCAAAACATAAAATATTCATGTTGTTTTTATGTCCTTATTCTCTAAATTAGGGAAGAAGAAATTGACACTATTGGCTCATTAAAGCCGAACAATATCACTTTCTTTTTCCAAGTAGAAATTTTT
>JAQQSY010004902.1:0-12011 GCA_028646535.1 Procyon lotor | reverse complement strand
AAATCTTTAAAAATAAAGTGCAGCTATGCACTCCCTAACTTCTGTGGGGGGAGAGGGGCTAGAGAATGAGTTCAATCACCAGTGGCCGATGATTTGATCATGTCTATGTAATGAGGCCTGCAAAAAAATCCTTCGGGACAGGGTCCGGAGAGCCGCAGGGTTGGTGAGCACACAAAGGTGCTGGGAGAACAGCAGGTGGAGTGTGTGGAAGCTCTGTGCCCTTCCCTATACCTCACCCTCTGCGTCTCTTCCAATTGGCTATTGCTGAGTCACAGCCTTTTATAATAAATTGGTAATCTAGGACATAAAATGTGTTCCCAAGTCCTGGGAACCTCCAATTTATAGCTGGCAGGTCAGAAGCACAGGTAACAACGTGGACTTGTGACTGGCATCTGGTGTGCTGGGGGAGGGGGCAGCCGGGGGACTGACGCTGTCTCTGGGTAGACAGCATCGGAATGGAACTGAGCTGTGGGACACCCAGCTGGCGTGGCAAAACCCCCCACCTATTTGGTGACCAGACGTGTCAGAAGTGAAGTAGCGTTATAGCACAATATAGTAGAATACATGAGGCAGAAGAGACACACAGGAGTGTGTTTTCCCTTAAAAGCAATACAACAACAATAATGATGATAAAAAGGGAAAAAGGGGGTGCCTGGGTGGCTCAGTTTGTTAAGCATCTGACTCTTGGTTTCAGCTCAGGTCATGAGCTCCAGCGCCATGGAGCCTGCCACTGCCTTTGGGCTCCGTGCTCTTTGGGGAGTCCACGTGCCCTCTCCTCTCCCACCCCTCCATCCCCAGCAAATCACCCCCCCACTCTCTCTCTGAAATACATAAATCTTTTTTTTTTTTTTTAAAGCGGGGGGAAAGAATATGTGTGAACAACACCAATCTTCTGATACTTGCCCAGAGACTGACCTTTTTTAACTCAGATTTTTATGTTTATGAAAAGGGGCCAAAACAAGAGTCCCAAAGCATTCTAAATTAATACAATAGTAATGTTCTTTCCTAAGATGACACAGGAATAGTTTTGACTAAATTAGGTTTGTCAGTACTTGTAATTCAGAGTCTCATTAGTAATTTCTTTTATAATGCGATCTTAAATTGTGTAAACCAATTATTATTCACAGTATCCCTGTAGGATAAATGGAAACATACATTTTGTCAGTCTTTCGATTCTTCATATCTAAGTTAGAAATAGAATAGTAAAAACAAATACATTTTTCACCTCTAAATGCAAGTGATTTTCAAAGTCCAAATAACATATTGCAATGGCATAGGCAATACATATTTGTTATATACATGTATACACTGCAATATACACTTTTTTGGTAACATACATTTTATAACACTAATAATATCAGTTAACATTTACAAAACACTTACTACATACCAGGCACTCTTGTAAGTGCTTGGTGTAGATACTAACTCCTCATTAAATTCTCACAAGGATCCTAAGAGATGGATTCTCTCTGTCATCAGCATTTCATACATGAGGAAACTGAGGCATGCTGAGGTTAGCATTTCTCAAGTACCAGACATGAGATCTGAACCCACGCAGGGCTCCAGAGCCCATGGTCTCATCAACTGCACAGTCCATCCTTACAGCAGAGAGAACAAAACCAAGAGGCTGAGCTTCCAGATACAGTGCACTTAATAAAGGGTTATATCACCTAACCAGTCCTCTATTTAAAAAAATATACGACCAGCAGGTTTGAGTATCTCTGCAAACTTACTGAATTCAGCATGCTGCGGAGCATCCCCAGTAACAAAAAAGCAGCTTCTGTGCACACGTTATGGATGGAGGAGACCACAGTGCCACTGGAGGCAGGAACTCCAAAGATAAACGTCCAAATGGAATCTAAATCAAACTGCAGAGGTCAAAGTGAATGAAGATTAGCCACTGTCAATTTTTTAAAGCTAGAGACCCTCACAAGTTCTAATATTCTAAAAACTTCTTGGAGACTGATTAGGTTTTTTTCAAAGTGATCCACGATGGAGAGAGAGAGACCTAGCATGCCTCCCTCCTCAATTTTGAAATTTTGGAAATCCTTACATTCATAAAGAAAAGAGAATACTATGTATCATCCTGTCTTAGGTACTTAGGTTAAAAACAAGGTTTTCTACTTTTTTCCCTCTATGAAAACAAACAAAAAGAAAATACATGCTAATTAGCCAGGTGATGACATTTTAGGGCTGATGATTTTAAGCAGGATCTTTTAAAAAAGCATGTGGGCCTCACTCCCCCTTCCCCCCACTTGGCAATGTTTTAACTCACTTTGAAGTTACATACAGATAAGATTTGACGAAACAAAAATCAGTTTAGGAGACTTATTCATAGCAGTTTATATAACACTTTATGACTATGGTGTCATGCTTATTTTGAAAAATTACATAACCAACCAAACTCTGTTAAGCCTGAATCTGACTTAACGTAAGGGTACAGACTTTGTTTTCGTTTAAAAGGTTCTGTCAATTACTAGAACTGATCTGAATCAGCATTCGGCATTATGATGCTAGTAGTTGAGTTTAAAATTGAATTCCTAAGTCTTCGCAGTGCCACAAATATACATAAGCTCTATATAGATAGCCACAATAAAGCCTTAGTGTTTTTTCCTAAAGTGGATGTTATCTATTATTAAGAAATGAAAGACATTTTTGAAATCAGAACTTGCACTAAGAATCCTACCCAATTAATTCATGGTATACACACCACTCTCTTTATTTTCAGTTCTACAGAAACGACATTATACTTCTAGATAAAAATCACATAATTCAAACTCTTCAGATCACCATTCTAATACCACCCAAAGTCTTTATGCATACAGGATCATACAGAGTAATCCAAAAAAAAAAAAAAAAAAAAGGCCAATTAGGAAAAAAGGACTTTTTTTGGTGAAAGTTTTCTATAGTATCTTCAGATTTTTCTTCCCAAATCCTCAAAGTGAGGAAGGGATGGAATCCCTTGGGTTTTACTGTGAGTGACCCATCACCACACGGTGGTTTTCTGGCACAAACAATTACACTTATGCCTTACTAGATAATTCCTACCTGGCAACCCTGCTTACATCGGCTGCTGATGACAGGCACACTGACCTGCAGGTTCTCAGGCAGCTCACTAACTGGCTGCTGCAGAAACAGTGCCATGAGGAGAAAATAGAGAGCAGGGACATTAGTGTGTTTAGGAAGGAATGACTGAAGAACTGGGAAACCAGGAAAATGACAAGCATCCCGGTTAATCTCCCTGACCGTCGATCTCCCGCCAGCACTCCTGCCCACATTGAATCCTAAGAGGAGAGGAAACGTAACAGTAAGTACAAAATGAATAATCGATTGCCATGCTGTATTAACAAAGAAAGGAGTAATTCAGTATACGTGACATTTCTCTCCAGAACATCCACATTAATACAGGCAATTAACTATTCCACTGTTGAATTAATCTTCCAGTTAAAAGATTTCAGCAAGCCTGTCTCTTAGAATACAGGTCTTGAAAAATACCTGAGACAATCAGATACAAGAGGTAATATAGATTCTATACACTCAAAGAATGCCCTCAAACGAGCTCTAACATTTCTCTAAGAAGAAAGTAAAATTCAAAACATAGCCCAAATGTAGGATACTCCAACAATGTACCTTAAAAAACTAAAATTGCTGTCACTATATTTAGCAGATAATTATAATTAACTATATGTAGTTAATATATGTCACTTGTCTAGATCCTGTTAAAGTCGTTAACTCTAAATTACAAGTTTTGAGATAAATAAGACAAAATAAAGAGCACGAAATAAATAAGCACAATAATCTTTCCTCACAACATGATCTATAGCTCTACGGGGTGGCTGCCCGGTGCTGGGACAGCAAATTGGAGCCTGCTGTGCCTGGGGCTATCCGCACGGGCAGGCTTCTTCCCAGAAACACAGTCTGACTACGAGATGGTCAGTGCTGACTGATGCGGCTTACAGAGCATCAGCCTTTCCATCACTCCTGCTCCCTCCCTCATATAACTAATCAGGATACAACTCGAGCATTCAGTTCTTTTGCCTCCCCAAACCTAGTGCGGCGCTCGGCACAGAATAAAATATTGGCCAGAGTTTCAATGTAAAACTTGTGTGTACAGCAACCAAGAGAAGAAGGATTGATTTTTACTCTGAAGTAATTTTTATTTCAAATGAATATCCATTTTTTTTTGCCTTCTTATTTTTTTTCTAGGATGAAGTGAGCACATACTTGCTACTATTTAAAATAATAAAACAAATTTGTGTATAGCTAGCTTTTTAATGATTTCATCCTAACCAATTGCTCAGTGTGATGTGAATTAATCATCTGAAGTATGTTCTAATTAAAAAATTGTATAGCAATTTACCAACCTCTTTCATAGATCATCTCATTTCTCAAACACAATGAAGTGTGAGTCAGAAGATGCTATGATCCTTTTCATAACATGGGCAATAGGCAATTTGTTCAAAGTCACCAAGCTGAAGAGCAGTGGCACAGGGACTTGAGCCTGATGTCTCTATATCAGGGTTTGTAAAGTTGCACTGGTCCCTGGGCCTTCCTAATGACACTGCCACATTTCTGAAAGACTGGCTGCAATAGGACACTGGTGATTTTTGCCTATAAATTCTAAGAGAAGTTATCAGTCTAAAAAAAGTTTGAGCTTTAAGAAGTCAGAGGACATAAAGTGGCATTTTATACATTAAACAGGAAAATAAATTTTGAATAAATTACACGTCCTAAATGAAAACAAGTATGAATGTTTATTTTCCTTTCTAAATTCTCAGTCTATTTTTCCCTACAATTAATCTTAAGGAATACTTAGTATGTTACTAACAATTAAGCCTTAATTTAGATTCAAGTAACTGCTACATGAAAGGTATTTTATAAAAAAAATTTGACAAAAATAAACATGAATAAAACATTCAAAGACATTAGATTGCTCATCACATCTACGAGAAACAGAATCAAATTATGAGATATATATATATGTATGTATGTATGCAAGTACATAAGTGTGTTATCACATAGGTATTCAGGGAAAATTAAACTGAATCAAATTTAAATTAAATTTAAATTCTTAGATTTCTCTTTTAGAACGAGAGCAGCATATGCAATTTCTAAGCAGATAACAATGAAGGACAAATAAATTCTAAGATCGGATGTGGAAAAAGCACCTTTTTCTGATGTTACTGAAGTGAAACAGGACAGACAAAAGAAAAGGATTAACGCTGAGAAGATAGTTACTTAGACACTATTACTGTTGGACTCAGAAACCTTATGCATTTAACAGTCTTACTTTCCTAATTAGAGAAATTAGTAGGCTTATTGCCTATAAAGTGTAACTTACATCTATAAAATATAGACCTGTCTCCAGAATCATGAACACATAAGACAATATATGTTAAAAGACTTGGGCAAACCACACTGTGCTATATGAATCTTAGCTAGGCGTTATTACCGCTGTGGTTTTGATCTTTGATGAGAAGCAGGGCTAGCAATTGACATTTAGAACTCTCACATTCAGCAGAACTCACATTCACAGCTTATTTTCCTAGCAGCTGTCATTAAGGTCAACAAGTGAAATCTCTTGCTAGCAAACTCTTCATAGTAGTAACATCTGTAGGCTATAGCCCTCCCCTAGGGTCGATGCAAAATAGTGGTTTTTTTAATCATAAAAGTATATATATAATGATAACTTAGAATATGGATTTTAAAGCCAACAATTTTCTTGAGAAATGATTTCACAGGGAATTCCTTTCTTCATTACAAAGTTTCTTCAGACATTTTGAAATATTCCGTCCAGTATGAAATAACAATAAAAGACTCTTACGTTGTAAACACTGTCTTCCTATCATTTTCTTTGGTATTTGAGAATGCAGTGCAGGTAGCACCTAGGTACTGATGCCTTCATGTTGTTTTTTTTTAATGGATAAATCACATATTCAGTTTGGATCCCTAATCAACAAGGGCAAACATGTGTTCTTGCTGCTTATTCCAGAACACAATTACATGTGATTTGAAAATGTAATGTTATAAAGACAAATACTTTTTTAAATACTTGAGTTAAAAACAATACTTTAAGAATTGGATGCCTATAATTTTCAATAAAAACATTATTTTAAATATATATAGTTCGAAAATTAAGATCATTAATATGAACAGAAATACAACAGTTCAAATGAATCTAACATAGGAAACTATAATTTTCTAATATTACTTTAACGGTCAGTCCCATGTTGAAAACTGCATAGAACTATCAAGCAGTCAATACGGAACTTTGGCTAAAATTTCAAGCTTAAATATTTGAGAAGCATTATAACAGAACTGTTAAAAGCAGGGGCTTTGGATCTAATCAACCTGGATTCAATTTTTGACACTTCCTAGCTGACAAGTGACTTCATCCCTATGCCTTGGTTTTCTCATTTCTAAAATAGGTATGATAGTTATTTATACTAATGGACTTTATACTAATTTATACTAATTACCTAGAACCTAGAAAGGGAACTACAAAACAAAAAGATCGTAAGGAATTCCCTTGGTTTTCACATCTTTAATATCCTGTGTCTGCCTTTTCCATTTCTTTTGTAATTTAAAAAGCCAAATTTGAAACTAAGCTTTTTATTCATTTGTTCATTTATCAAAATTCATGACTCTGGGGCACCTGGATGGCTCAGTCAGTTAAGCGTCTGACTTCGGCTCAAGTCCTGATCTTGGGCTCCTGGGATGGAGCCCAACACTGGGCCCCTTGCTCAGTGGGAGCCTGCTTCTGCTCCTTCTTCTCCCTCTCTCACTTGTTCTCTCTCTCAAATAAATAAAACCTTTAAAAAAAAAATTCCTGATCCTTAATGATCGTCAGATAAGAGTGTAAGCTTTGATAAGATTTAAAAATAAAAGACAAGAGTACAAGCTTATTTTAAAGCAGCTGACGTTAAGTCCCATACCTAATACAGTTCCGATCTTATTAGTCAAGACAGCATCTGTCTGTTCCAGCCACCCTCCACCGCTGAGTCCTTCCTTAAACTTGCTGAGGATAGACTGATTACTCAGTAGCACAACAAGAATCCTCATGGCTGCCGTAACTGTGGTGGAATGCAAGTGTTCTTCCATAAACATCATAATCCAGTCAAAACCCAGGGTCCTGACCAGTTCTTCACAAGCTCTATTTCAAGGCAGATGAATTAGGGAGACAAAAACAGAACATTAATTTCAAGGGTTAGGCCTTAAAATTTTAAAAAAGTAAAACTAGATTTTGTTCTCAAGATACTATAAATTGCAGGGGTCAAAAAAATCTATTAAAAGTCAACAGCAATTCTTTCTTTTCTCTACTACGAATTAACTAGTAATAGCACCTGTACCATCAATTCTAAGAAAATTATACTTACTGCAAATTAATGCTTGTCTTTTCTTTAGATGTGTAAACGAGTTTTAGCAAGATATCTAGAAGTCTATTCCTCAAAAGTATAAGATTAGCAGACACAAGACCTCCAAACTCTTCCTCAGTTCCTACAATGAAAAGATATACATTTAATTGCTAGTAGATAAGCCAGTATAAAATATGCAACATTGTCCTAGGAAATCTCACTAAAAAACACATCTCTTAGAAACCTACTTCACAGGATTGCTACAAGAATATAAAAAGCACTTAGGCAGTGCATGGCGGACATTAAGCACTCAGTAAGTGCTATCCATTGATTTTTATCTTCGTGCTATCCGTCCACTGCTAATCTGCTTTACCGTAGAAATACCAACATTGTTCCGAATGAGCAGGCCGTAGGGGAGTGGTCAGCAGCAGCCTTACGTTCTGCTCTGATTTGCAGGAATTCACTGAGGCTCCCAAATCGTAGGTTCTCTTTTGAAAAACATGAGTACAACACTTTCTCTTCTTATTCAGGAAGCCCCAGACCGTACAGCCAGCATGGAGAGCAGCTTCGTGAGGCACTGATGCAACAGTGTTATGTCTCCACTGTCGAGGTGGACAGTGGTCTAAGGGAGGTCATTTATATGATACTATTTGGAATAAAGTAACCGGATAATAATGTAAATAATGCTGACAAAGATAAGATCTTGTGAATTTAATTACAAGTCAATCTAAAAGGTCCTTTCAACGTTTTTCAAACAAATCCCCTATCCTAAAACATACGAAAGAAAAAATTTGGAAGAGGGGGTAAAATATGCACCAAATGAGAAAGGCTGAAAAAAAAAAAAAGGTCAGTTGAGTCCGGGACTCAGCTGAGACTTTTGATTTCGTCTTCAGATCATGATCTCAGTGCCCTGGGATTGAGCCCCATGTCATCAGGCTGCACTCTCAGAAGGGAATTTGCTTGAGATTCTCTCTCCCTCCCACTCTGCTCCACCCTCTGCTCATGGTCTCTTTCTCTCTCCCAAATAAAGAAATAAACCTTAAAAAAAAAAAAAAAAAGGGGGTTGCCATGGGCCCAGTATCTCACAACTTGTTATTTTTATTTTATATTTACATAAAATGATTCTAGTAAAATGCTTTTTCCCTAAATGACTACTAAATGTTTAACAGTAATATGAAAGTAAGTTATATAGATATAATTCATAATAGCAACTGTTTCCGAAGAGATGTATTCTAAAAAATTAATCAGTGTTCAAAAAATCACACAGAATAGTTTATTTAAAGGAAAACTGCAGGCGCCTGGGTGGCTCAGTGGGTTAAAGACTCTGCCTTCGGTTCAGGTCATGATCTCAGGGTCCTGGGATCGAGCCCCGCATCAGGCTCTCTGCTCAGCAGGGAGCCTGCTTCCTCCTCCCTCCTTGCCTGCCTCTCTTCCTACTTGTGATCTCTTTCTCTGTCAAATAAATAAATAAAATCTTTAAAAAAAATAATGAATTTTTTGCTATGAATCCTCGATAGAAAATATTTAATTAATTCATTCTATTTTTAATTTTTTTCACAGTGATTTTACAACTATATGTTATGCTATGTTCAACCACATGTTGCTACATCCATCATTATATACACTATCATAATACCAATTGACTATATTCCCTATGCCGTACCTTTCATCCCTGTGACTTCTCTTTTTTTACTGCTTTAAGAGGTTTTTTGTTTTCAAATTTACATAAAATTAATATCCAGTATTTTATTGGTTTTAGGTGTACAATCATTCAACAATTCTACACTTTCCCAGGGCTCATCAAGGTAAGTGTATTCTTACTTCACCCATCTCTCTACCCACCTCCAGGTAAGATTTTACTTTTTTAAGTAAAATTAAAACCCTATTAAATTCCATAGTATTTCTGCATACTTTACAGGCTTGACTTCCGACAAATACATCTGTGAAAGACCATGAAAAGTAGTATCAGGAGAAAAGTAATATAATAGCATCACATATAATTCTAAATTGTGCCAGAAGACAGGGCATAGTAATTAGTTTCCAAGCTCCAGACTTGACTCACCAGTATCAAGCTTCTCTTCATTGTTTATTTCCATAACTACAAATTTCTCACAAACTGCAAATGTTGGTAAAGTAGAAGAAATAAACTGGCCAAACCTTTAAATACAAGAAAAAAGTTATGGATTTTAGGTTTCTCTTTCTCCAAAACAAACAAAAATATAAAGAAACAAAACACGAAGAAATGAAAAAATAGTACTTCCTGTTTTAGCTAAGTTTTTATACACCCTTAGGTGATTATCTTTGTTTTAAAGTGGTCCACTAGGACCACAGCAATTAACATTATATGTTACAATGTTTTAAAACATAAGGCAATATTAAGAGAAACAAAGTCTTGCCATTTGCAATGATATGGATGGAACTGGAGGGTATTATGCTAAGCAAAATAAGTCATTCAGAGAAAGACAATTATCACATGATCTCTCTGATATGAAGAATCTGAGAAGCAGGGTGGGGGGGGTCGGGGGGATGTGGGGGGGAGAGAAATAAAACAAGACGGGATGGGGAAGGAGACAAACCATGAGACTCCTAAACTCATGAAACAAAGGTGAGGCTGGGAGGTGGGGTTGGCTGGGAGGTGGGGGGGTAGGGATAGGGTGGCTGGGTTATGGACACTGGGGAGGGTATGTGCTATGGTAAGTGCTGTGAAATGTGTAAGCCTGACCATTCACAGACATGTAACCTGGGGTAAATAATACATTATATGTTAATAAAAAAATTAAAAAAAAAATAAAACATAGGGCAAAATATTTCTCCAGCAATATGAGTCCTTTAATGTATTTTTAAGAACCAAACAGTATGATGTCCTAACATTAAAACATCAAAATGTCCTAACATTATCTGTACCTATCCACTGTAGCCTAGTAATGAAGAACTTAGGTTTTGGCTCTATCAGTTTTTAATCTTATTACCTGAGGCAAGTAGCTTAACCTCTCTGAGTTTTAGTTTCTTAATTGGTAAAGTAGATAAAAACAAAAAACTTGATAGGTTTCAGTGATAATTTTAGGAAAGTGATTATAGTTCCAGAATAAAATTTAAACAAATATTGTTAAATAACAAACACTAATCTCCAAAATAACTTTGACGCTCCAGTTTTAAATCTGTTGTCATGATTTAAAAATGTCTTTGGAGTAAATGAATATAAAACTGAGTGATTTATATGCTACACAGATTAGAGATTAGCCTAGTGGGAATATTCTAATCAGCAGGAGTAATTTCACCTGGATATCTGGGAGATTACATGTAAAATGGTCAAATTGAGTTTAACTAATTCTCTACTTGGAAAATACTTTGGTTAAGGGGCACTTTCCTTCCATTTTCAGTTAAGATGGGAATTACCATGTAGATAATAAAACTATGCTACAGGCACTCCGTAAATATGCCTTCAGTCATTTCTCATTGGCAGCAAAACAGTAAGTCATATAAAAGGTTGAATATGCAAAAATAAAACATCACCATCTGTTTGGGTGATCAAAAATAAATACATAAAAGAGATAGTATGCCCACAATAGGGGGTGTGTGTATGTGTGCACACGCACACTTGGGCACATACACTTGAAAAGTAGCAGGGCTCAGGGAGGATGAACCGAGAATTCTTTTATTTTTTATTTATTTATTTATTTATTTTTAAAAATTTTTATTAACATATAATGTATTATTTGCCCCAGGGTACATGAACCGAGAATTCTTATATAAACACTTTCATGACTAGGACGAAAATCTTGTTGGGCTCAGTCCAACATATTTTCTTATTCACTAGTGGCAACAACTGGTTTTGCTGTATAAAGACAAGATACTGAGACACGCCTATTTTTTGTGCCTTACAAATATCCGGAATATTAACATTACAGGTATTACACAAGCATAAAAATCAATTACATTCGTTTCATTCACTTTAAAACCACTGGTACTTTCATTGAATAAACAGACGGATAACATAAGTGTTCACTACCTGAGCAGATCATTGCTGTTGGGAAAACCTTGCAGTAAGAAGCTCAGCACATTACTAATAGCAGCGATGGTAGGTTGGGATAAAGACATATCTCGAAGAGTCAGTAGCAATTTGGGGATTAGCTGGAATTCCCTCATTAATTTGGCATTCTTTGAAGCTTCACTGTAAGAAGAAGAAGAGTTTACAAAGGCCATCCTATCACCTCTTCTATAAATGAACAATCAACTACATAGATAGTAACTAATACCTGGACTCAGTGAGCAGTTCAATAAAGTGTTCAAATAAGGAAAGATGAAGTTCATATGGTGCATGGAGCCAAACCTATAATAAAGAACAGTGGTACATTTAGGGTTAAAAAATATCCCAAATGACTATCCAACAAACGTAAGTGCAGCACACAGAACCTATTTCACCTATATTGTCAACAGCATCATAAAGAATACTCAGATCATTAACCATGTCCATTTCTGGGTTTTCATCATTTACAACTGTTCTTATTATCTTACTAAATGAGGTTCATCTTCAAGGAAGTTCATATAAAGGGCTTAGAAGAAATACAGGTTTTTGATATCTTTAAAATCCTAAAAAAAACTGAAATGGGTAAAAACTTCCAGAACTAACTAAAGCTGGATTCAAATTAAACAAGA
>JAQQSY010004901.1:0-12012 GCA_028646535.1 Procyon lotor | reverse complement strand
ACAAACAAACCAACAAAACAAAACCTTGAAATCAAAATGAGACAAATGAAACTAACTCTGTTTTTGAGCTGGTGGTTTAATGCTACAAATAGGAATTACTTCAAATGACTTTAAAACGCAGTCATCTAAACACAGTGCATTCCCTGGTGGGCTTTACCCCAAGGACCAACAGAATCACTAAGAAATCTTAGACTGTTTTTGACAGCCATAGTGTTAGTAATAATATTGGTGTTGCTATTCTGAAACTATTATATTTTTTGATAAAGCAAATAAGTAATTTTGTGAATGTCAGCAACCAAGGTTTTCAATGTTAAAGGAAAGACTTACCCGTATAAAAGCAAGAAAGTTAAATTCTGCAATCCTAAATAACTGAATGGGAAAATCAGTAGGAACACAGAATGTATTATCTTCTAAAAAGTAAAAGTGGCACCTGGGTGGCTCAGTGGATTAAAGCCTCTGTCTTCGGCTCAGGTCATGATCTCAGGGTCCTGGGATCGAGCCCCGCACTGGGCTCTCTGCTCAGCGGGGAGCCTGGTTCCCCCTCTCTCTGTCTGCCTCTCTGCTTACTTGTGATCTCTCTCTGTCAAATAAATAAAATCTTTTTAAAAAGAAAAAGCGTGCTTTGGCTCAGTCCACTGAAAAGGCCTAGAAGCAGTAGGCTACCAGACCTGTAGCCATGAGCCCCTTCATGACCCCTCTGGGTCTCACTTCCCACAAAAGAAGCCAGGGCTCCTTCCTGGAGGAAGCACTGGTTCCATATCTGGGCAGGAGATGGGCCAGAAGAGCCAGGAGTCTATTGTGGAGGCCAGAAAGCAAGGGAGCTTCTAAAGATCTTGAGGTCTTGTCAAAGGAGCAAACAGTGAGGGGTGCCTGCCGGCTAAATACGGGATGAGTAAGCAAGAATGAAAATAAGGACCCATGGGGTTGAAGCGCATCAGACGTGTTAAACATCCATGAGTTCGTGTTCATGCTCAAAGGAAAGAGGGAGAGAAGGAGGGAACAAGACAAGGAGGGAAGGAGAGATTTCCTGGGTGTCTGATGGGAGGTGCTCAGAATCATCTCATGTTTCTACTGCCTGGGTCCCCGTGTGCCTGGCACTCATCCGCATTTGGAAGCAGGCGTGTTTGGTTGCTTTTGCTGGCACCCTGCAAGAGTGGACAGCCAGCCTGGCTCCCCTCGAGGATCCCGGCTTTGTCCCTCCCTGCTCTGTGCCTCTGGGTAGACAAAGCAAACTTCCTGAGCCTCAGCCCCCTGAGGCTCAGCCTCCTCAGCCTGTACTAGAGAGCCCCAGAGAAGCATTGCTGGGAAGACCTTGAGAAGGGCTGGACAGGTAGGGAAGCATCTCTGAGCCTCAGTTTCCCCATCTGGGCTGCCATGAAGCTCAGGGTACTGTGGATATTCCCTGACTGGGGTGAGGCGGGGGTAGGGGCCCCCAAAGGCCCCAATGCCCCATCTTCTCCCAAAGCGGGGGGTTCAGGGAGGGTCAGAACGATGAAGCATCACCCCCTGGGGCAGGGGGAGGAGAGGCAGGAGGAAGAGAGGCAGAGGGAAGCACTAGGAGCTTTGCACATTAAGACCCAAAAGGAGGCATGGAGTATAACTATGACTCCCTTCAGCATTGATTAAGCACCAACTGCGGCTCTCAGGGCTCCTGGCTCCCCGACCGTCCCAGCCACTGATGTGCCTGGACCCCACCCTGGCCCAAACCAGGCGAAGGGAGGAGGGTAGGAGACGATTACTCTGCCTGTTTTTCCAAGAAGGAAACTGAGGCTCAGACTGCTGGCATTGCCCCAGGCTAAATCTAGAGGTGGAGGGGCGGGTCTGGGCTGCACCCTCACCCTCCACCGCTACTGACTGCTTCCAGAGGCACCCATCTCCAAATTGGGGAAGGTACAAGCAGTCCACCCTGTAGCTGGGCCTCGGAAAGGGGTTCTTGTCATTTCTGGTCCCTTAACTGGATCTGTCCGTCCATTCACTCATCCAGTCCACAAATATATATCAAGGCGTCTTTACATCACAGGTTCTGGGCTGGGTGTGGAGGATATAATAAACATAAAAGACAAATATATAAACAAGGAGAGGTCACATGGCAATGTGTACTGAGAAGGGGATCAAACAGGAAATGGGAGATGGCCTGGAGGGCAAGGAGTGGGGGGATGTTCTGGGGAAGTGGCCTTTGAGCGGAGATCTGAAAGAAGAGAGTCAGGCACATCGAGATGGGGGTCAAGGGCATCCCAGCTGGAGGGCACGGCACATGCAAAGGTCCTGAGGTGGAAAGGAGTTGGGCATATTTGCAGAAAGGAGCTGGGTGTGTCTGAGGAGCATCGAGGAGGATGCTGAGGCTGACGCTGGGTGAGCAAGGGGGAGAAGAAGGAGAGAAGGCCGGGGAGATGGGCAGGGACTGGGCCTTCTGGCAGGGCTGCGTGAAGGAGAGGGGGTTCCCTTCTAGGATGATGGGAGCCACAGACAACTTTTACAGGGTAACTTGGTGTATTTTTCAAGTTCTGAAAAGCTCCTTGTGGCTGATGCAGGGAGAAGGAACCGGGTGGTGGCAGGAAGCACAGAGCACAGAGTGTAACTATGGCTCCATTCAGCATTAATTAGGCACCAACTGTGGCCCCCGGACCTCCTGGCTCCCTGACCAGCCCCAGACCAAAGATGAGCTGGAGCAGCCTCTGGGGGAGAGACGGCCTGCCCAAGAGGGGATCGGGGAGCAATCCCGAGAATTTGGCCATGGTGCGGAATGTTTGATGAGGACTCTCCTTGATTTGGGGAGACTTGAGGGGCACTGGGCAGGTTTGAGGGTGGCCTGAGAGCCTCACATCCACAAATCCCAATGGACGAAGGAAGGAGCTGGACACGGGCATGACCTTGAACGTCCCCTTCGTGAAGACGTGCTGGATCTGCTGGAATGGACACACAGCCAAGACATCCATCTTTCCCCTTGGAAGAAGGCAGGAAAAGGGAAAAAAAAAAAAAAATAGGTGGGGTCAGAGCAGGCAAGAGGCAGAGTGAGATATTTCATCGTCTCTGCAGGAAGGAAGCAAGTTAGAGCCGGCCTGTGCCTCTCCACCCTGCGTCCTTTGGCAATGCTCTAGAAAGTCATTGCATTTTGCTGACAGGGCAAAGCTTGCTCAGCTGGCTGGCCGTTAGGACAGGCCCCCAGGGAATGTGGAGACTGCTCCGGATTTGAGCGTTGAGTCACACAGCTCTGGCTTGGAATCCTCGTTCCTTCCCTGGTTACCTGTGTGAAGCTTTGACACGGATAGCCTTTTAAAAAATTGTTCTGGGGCAACCGGATATCCCCGTGGGAAAAATCGGACCTCGATCCCTACCTCATGCCATATACAAAATTTCAACCTTAGACAGAGCCCTTTCTCATTCTGAGTCTCCTCTGGGAGATGGTCCCCAACCTTGCAGAGCTTTTGTGCGATTGGATCAGCAGGCCTGCTGTGTGGTTGGAACTCAAACAACCGCTGCTGTCATTCTTCTTATTATTATTTATTTCTTTTAAATTCTACGAGGCACACTT
Source organism: Procyon lotor (assembly GCA_028646535.1). Lineage (NCBI taxonomy): Eukaryota > Metazoa > Chordata > Mammalia > Carnivora > Procyonidae > Procyon > Procyon lotor. The sequence goes on along the minus strand of JAQQSY010004901.1, from coordinate 8,480 downwards.
GAGTGCATATAAAGCTAGAGAAATCTGAATAAGTTCTCTTGATTGTCTGAATATCAACTTCTCGGTTGTGATAATGTCTGAATCACGCAGGAGGTCAGCATCAGGGGAAGCGATGTGAAAGGTATTCCAGACCTCTCTGAATTCTTTCTTCCTTTTTTTTTTTTTTCTTTTAAAACAGCTTTATTGAGCTATGACTCACATACCTTAAAATTCACTCTTCTAAAGGGTTCAATTCAATGGTTTTTAGTATATTCACAGTTACGCAACCATCACCACTGTCTAATTCTGGAATATTTTCATCCCCCCCAGAAACCCCATGCCCATTAGCTGTCACTTCTCACTCTCCACTCCCCTCACCTCATGCTAGCCACCAATCTACTTTCTGTCTCCGTAGACTTGTCTATTTCGGGCCCTTTGTGGAAATAGACTCATATAATATGTGGTCTTTTACATCTGACTCCTTTCACTTGGCGTCATGTTTTTAAGATTCCTCCGTGTTTAGCATGTTTCACTATTTCGTTCCTTTCTTTGTGGCTGAGCAATATTCCACTGCGTAGATCATTCACATTTTATGTGTCCGTTCATCGGTCGGTGGGCATTTGGATGGTTTCTACTTTTGACTATTCTAAATAAGACTGCTGTGAATTTTCACATTTTTGCATGAACACATGCTTTCAGTTCTGTCGTACTTTTTACAACCGCACATGAATAATCTCGAGTTATTTCCAAATTAAAAATAATCTAGATATTTAAGTTAATATTAAAAATGATCTAGAATTATTTCCAAATAAAAAAGTTTAATGAAGGGGAGAAAATTTGCAGGGGTGCCTGGCTGGCTTAGTCGGTGGAACACGAGACTCTTGATTTCAGGATCGTAAATTCAAGCCCCATGTTGAGTATAGAGCTTACTTAAAAAAAAAAAAAATCATCACTGGATGAGTGAATGGAGGGACAGATCCAATAAAACTTGCGATGCTGAAGGATTAAGATCCCCTACTGAAAAGACCAAAAAACAATGAGTATTATTTTGTAAAGTGGGGGACCACCTTTGTGAAGATAGGAGAACACAAATAGCTATTTGAAACAGGGTGAGGTATGGGAGGAGAACAAGGGAACCTTCTAGGCTGACCCAGGTGGTGGTTACCCACGTGTGCTCATGTAAAAAATTAACCAAACTGCACACCTAAGATAAGTGTCCTTTCTGCATGTTCCTGGGTGCATGCCATACTGTAATAATAGAGAGAAGATGAAAAATATAAATTTGTATTTCACAACAAATTTGAAAAAACATTACAAAAATTTGTGAATGGGGGGTTATATGGTCCATTGAAGGGGACAAAATGAGATAGATCCACGAGGATAGATGTGTACATACATTCACGACACAGAGTTGGTAAGCCAAACAACTTTCAGATAGTATGTAGAGTAGAATCACATCTTAGTGAAATTAAGAGTATACACACACACACACACACACACACACGTATTTCCGCATCTGTGTATTTTATTCCTGGCAAGATACATGTCAAACTCCTCTCCAAAGAGCATAGTTGGGGTTCTCTCTTGATTCCACAGGACTCTGTAAACTTGAATTGTTCACACTGAGCATATACCATTCCCCCCCCACCCAGATTTTATTTATTTATTTGCCAGAAAAAGAGCACACAAGCAGGGGAAGGGGCAGGCAGAGGGAGAAGCAGGCTCCCTGCTGAGCAAGAAGCCCAATGTGGGACTTGATCCCAGGACCCTGGGATCATGACCTGAGCTGAAGGCAGACGCTTAACTGACTGAGCCACCCAGGTGTCCTTTTAATTGAGATATAATTGACATGTAACAGTACATTAGTTTCAGATGTAGATGATTTATTATTTGTGTATATGGTGAAATGATCACTCTAACAGTTAACATCCATGACCACACAGAGTTACAAAGTATTTTTTCTTGTGCTGAGAAGTTTAAGATCTACTCTCTTAGCAACTTTCAAGTATACAATACGGTGTTATTAATGCTAGTCACCACACTGGGCGTTCCATCTAGGACTTATTTAGAATCTTAGGAAGTTTATACTTTTTGACTACCTACACCCATGTGGTGCCCCCATTTTTGTATTTAAAAATACAAATATTTTATTAATAAAATAACAAAAGGAAGTTTTGTTTAAAGAATTATCTTTAAGGGCGCCTGAGTGGCTCAGTCGGTTAAGCTTCTGCCTTCAGCTCAGGTCATGATCCTGGGGTCCTGGGATCGAGCCCCGCATTGGGGCTCAGCGGGGAGTCTGCTTCTCCCTCTCCCATTTCCCACTGGTGCTTTCTCTCTTGTTCTCTGTCTCTTTCAAATAAATAAGTTAATTAATTAAAAAAAAGAATTACTTTTTTTCCTTATAACTTGATTCTTTCATCCACATCATGGATCAAATCTGGATCTTGAACAAGTCACCTACCCCTTTCTGGGCCTCAGTTTCCTTTTCTGTAAAATGGAGAGAAATAATAGACCCTGGGAAGGCAGATTTGGATATACTAGCCCAGCTCCTCACCTCCAGGCTACACAAGCTTTGCGGAGCTATTCCTGCTCCATGGCCCCGTCTGGGGTCAGGCTGGGCTCTGCTGAGGGGGACTGTCAGCCTTGTCCTTCCTACAACAGGTATTGTGGGTGTGGTATGCGTGTCTTTTTTTTTTTTTAAAGATTTTATTTATTTATTAGACACAGAGATAGATCACAAGTTGGCAGAGAGGCAGGCAGAGAGAGAGGGGGAAGCAGCCTCCCCGCTGAGCAGAGAGCCCAATGCAGGGCTCGATCCCAGGACCCTGAGATCATGACTTGAGCCGAAGGCAGAGGCTTTAACCCACTGAGCCAGGCATCCCCGCATGTCTTATTTTTATAAGCAGAGGAAAGAAATATAAAAGTTAAGCTTTTAAAAATGTCTTAGGTACAGTGACTGCATGATCTCCATTTTCACCGTGCCCTTGGAGGAAATCAGAATGATGATCATCCTTCCGGCGGTACAGACAAGGAAACTGGGGCTCAGAGAGGCGAAGCTGCTTGTCTAAAGACACACAGCCAGTGGGAGGAGCCGGGATCTGAACTTGAGCCGTCTGGGTCCAGAGCCTTTGCTCATACCCACTTCCTGTTCTTCATCTCACGAGCATTCATATGTGGAAAAGCACAGAACTAGAGTTTAACCAGGCTCATTTCTGGGTGGAGGAACAAAAATGCAACTGCTCTGCTTTTGCTATTCTGCATTTTCCAAATCATCTGCAGTAGACGTGAAGGGTTGCGTGCAAAGAAAAATAAATACTTTAAAGTATTAACAGTTCTTGTCTGGGAAATGATAGGTAATTTGTTTATTTTTTCTTTCTGCTTATCTCGTTGCTTGCTTTTTCTCCAGCAGAGTCACATTACTCGGATAACAACGACAACAAAATAATGAGACCATTTTTTAGAGGCTGGAAGGCAGTGCCTGAAAATACCAACAGAGATTATCTCCGTGCTGGGCGATTATGGGAGAGGTTGTGACTTTTTTCATTTGTTTTCTTTTCTGCCTCTTTGATTCTCCATCAGGAAATTGCCCAACGTTTTTATAATGAGGGGAAAATGGTCACTGGGGTGGGTCAGTTACCCTGGGTGCACCCTCTTGCAGGGACCCGTCTTGAGGGTGGGTCTCGGCCCCTTGCCCAATTTGAGCTCCCGAGAGCTGATGGGTACAGGCAGGGGGAATAGGCTCTGCAATTCCTTGGAATTTGCACTGTGGATCCTGGAGCAGGAATGTTCTCTTGGAGGCTCAGGATGTGGGGCTCAGACTCTCTCTGTCGCCACCCCTTCCCTGTGTTGGGGTGACGATAGAATGAAGTGACGCAGGATCCAGGAGAGGGGTGTCTCCATCTGGTCACGCCTCCCTGCAGACTGGGGTTCAAATCCAAAGCCAAGAACCTCCCCGAGTGGCTGTTTTAGCCTCTGACAATAAGAAGCTGTCATGTGGCCAGCATGCAGTGGGTGTCATATTATTGCTCTCAAGAGGCACAGAGCTGATGCCCACTTACCACAGCAGCATAAGGATCCTGATAAGAGCAAGTTTCTCTCTTGCAGGACATTGAAGGGGGAGCTGGTCTCAGGATAGAGCAGAGGAGGCTGACCTTGAGGAAGACATGGCCGCTGTTTCTGCAGGAGACGTTTACCCCCCTTGAGCGGTATCCTTGGCCTTGGTGTGCTCACCTGTTCATGGTTCCCATGTTTGCTCAATGTTCCTGCACTCATGTTCTGGCAGAGTCACCCCCACTACTTGCCCCCTACCAAACTCCTATTCATCCCTCAATACCCAGTACCTTTTTCCCAGGAAGCCTTGTCTAACCCCCCAGGCAGGGCCCAGTCCCCTACCCTGCGGGTCACCCAGCCTCAATTCCTCCCTCTAGCCTAGCCCTGACCCTGTGGGGCTGGGAGTTTCTGGGTTTGGTTCTGCTCTTCAGCCAGTGGGGATCTACAGGACTGAGGCCTTTCATGGGTCCAGAATCACTGGGCCCTGGGCCCCTGCACAGAGCAGAGGCATCCATAAAATTTGTAAACAAATGATTGACCATAAGCATAGTGGCACCAGTTCCTGGAACTACCTTTTTTAAATTATTATTTTTAAAATATTTATTTGAGAGAGAGCGAGAGAGCACATGCATGCAAGACTGGGGCAAGGGAGGGGGAGAGGAGGGGAAAGGGGAGGGACAGAGGGAGAAGGAGAAGCAGATTCCTGGCTCAGCGGGGAGCCCTACACAGGACCCTGAGACCGTGACCCAGGCTGAAGGCAGACACTTATCAGATTGAGCCACTCAGGCTTCCCCCGGAACTACCTTTTTTTTTCCTCCCCGGGAGAATTCAGAACATTCATTTTTCCAGGCTCAATGCGGAGCTCTGGTTGCTCTTCATTTTGGAGCCCAAGGGGAAAGATTTGAAGGGGAATCAGGCTGCAGACACGGTCCACGTGGGACTGGCTGTCGGGGACTGACCCCAGGAAAGGCCAGACGGCGGGGGCATCAAATACCCCAGACGCTGTCCTTCTGTGAGAGGTACTGAGGGGCTCTGGCTCAGCATGGCCCAGCTCGGCGAAGTTTCTAGGACTGAGGGCAATTGGGAGCAGCCCCCAGCCCCAGCCCAAGGGGCCTGGTTAAGTGAGTGTTTCGATGACAGTGAGCAGCAAGGGGAGAGTGGGAATCAAACAGTCCTCACGCATAGGAGACCCAGTAATCCCACTGCTGGGACGTGTCCCCAGAAACGCGACACTAAACGTGCCCCACAGTACCACTGCCAGTCACCCCGACCAGAGACCCCCCCCAAAAGTGCCCCTCCACGGGAAGATGCTGTGAGGTCCTACACGGCCACAAAAAGAGCTGGCTGCCAGCCCGCAGTCACGTGGAGGGACCTCAGGGTCTTTATGCTGCAAAGTTGCTCCCACTTACGTGGGATTCTACCCCAGGCCAAAGAAATCTGCCTACAACAATCAATCTACGTGATACAGCCCCTGAACAGAAGGAAGGATAAATGTGGTATGATCATCCCAGTTGATGAGAAAAAGTGCTTCGCAAAACCCGACGCCCATTCAGGGTAAAAAAAAAAAAAAAAATTCAACAAGTAAGAGAAGGAGCGTTCCTCAGTATGGTAAAGCTACACAGCAAAACTCACAGGTCACATCATACTCGGTGATGAAAGAGAAAGCTAGTCTAAGATCAGGAATAGGATAAGCGCCTTAGTCCATTGAGGCTGCTGCAGCGAAGTAGCCAAGAGCAGGGGGCTTATAAAAACCAGGAATTTATTTCTCATGGTTCTGGAGGTTGGAATTCTGAGATCAGGGTACCAGCAGGTTCAGGTGCTGGTGACAACCCTCTTCTGGGCTGTGGACGGCCACCTTCTCGTTATAGACTCACAGCAGAAAGAGGGCAAGAGAGTCCTCTGGGGGCTCTTTTATAAGCCCCCTTGGGGGCCCAACCTCATGACCTCATCACCCCCCAAAGCTCTCAACTTCTCATACCATCCCATTGGGGGTTAGGATTTCAACATATGAATTTTGGGGGGACACACACAATCTAGAACAAGATTGCCCACTTTCCACAATTCTATTCATTCATTCTATTCTATTCAACTTAGTTTTAGAAGTCCTCTCCAGAGCAATTAGGCTAGAAAAGGAGATAAAAGACATCCAAGTTGGAAAAGAAGTAAAATTATCTCTGTTTGCAGATGACGGGCTCTTAATGTAGAAAACCCCAAAGATTTCACCACCAAAAAAAAACCCCCTGCCAGACCCAATAAACAAATTCAGCAAAGTAGCAGGATACAAGATCAGCATGTAACTACCAGTTGTATTTTTATATGCTAACAATGACAATCCAGAAAGGAAATTAAGAAACTGATTCTATTTACAATGGCCTCAAAAGAATCAAATACTTAGGAATGAACCACGAAAGGAAACTGCTATACTGGAAACTATAAAAATTAAAGAAATTAAAGAAGACATAAATAGATGGAGAGACATCCCAAGTTCATAGGTTGGAAAATTTAATATCATTAAGATGATAATATTACCCAAAGGGATCTACAGATTCAATGGCACCCCTGTCAAAATCACAATGACATTTTTTTTTTTTTGGCAGAAATAGAAAAACCCATTCTAAAACATATACAGGATATATCTCAAGGGGCCTTGCACAACCAAAACACCCCAAAAGAAGAACAAAATTGGAGGACTCAAACTTCCTGATTTCAAAACTTACTACGGGGGCGCCTGGGCGGCTTAGTCGGTTAAGCATCTGCCTTCAGGTCAGGTCATGATCCCTGGGTCCTGAGATTGAGTCCCCGCATTGGGCCTTCTGCTCCATGGGGAGCCTGCTTCTCCCTTTCCCTCTGTCTGTCGCTACCCCGCCCCCCATTCATGCGCTCGCGCTCTCTCTCTCTCTGTCAAATAAATGAATAAAATCTTTTTTTAAAAAAACTTACTACAAAGCTTTAATAAAATCAAAACAGTATGGGGCGCCTGGGTGGCTTAGTGGGTTAAAGCCTCTGCCTTCAGCTCAGGTCATGATCTCAGGGTCCTGGGATCGAGCCCCATATCGGGCTCTCTGCTCAGCAGGGAGCCTGCTTCCCCTCTCTCTGCCTGCCTCTCTGCCTGCTCGTGATCTCTCTCTCTCTCTGTCAAATAAATAAAATCTTAAAAAAAAACAAACCAGTATGGTACTGACATAAGAATAGATATGTAGACCAGTAGAATAGAAAGCCCAGAAATAAACCCTCAAACATATACTCAAATGATTTTTGATAGAGAGACTAAGACCATACAATTTGGGGGGAAAAGTCTTTTCAACAAGTCATGCTGGGAAAACGATCTCCATGTGCAAAAAAAAAAAAAAAAAAAAAAGTCGAACCCTTACCTCAAATATTAATTCAAAATTAAAAAAAAAATTAAAAAAAGAACCCAAAATAGATCAGAGACCTGAATGTAGGAGCTAAAAATCAGAAAACACAGGCAAAAGCTTCACGACTTTGGATTTGGCAATGGTTCATTGGATTTGAACACCAAAAGCATAGATAATAAAAGAAATATATATATATATATAAAAATGTATGTATAATTGGAATTTTTCAAAACTAAGACTTGTTTTGTTTTTTAAAGATTGTATTTATTCATTTGAGAGAGAGAGAGAGAGAGAGCACAAAGCAGGGGGAGCAGCTGACACAGAGGGAAACAGGCTCCCCACCCAGCAAGGAACCCAATATGGGACTTGATCCCAGGATCCTGGGATCCTGACCTGAGTTGAAGGCAGACGCGTAGCCGACTGAGCCCCTAAACTAAGACCTTTTTTGCATCAAAGGAAACAATCGGGCATAAAAAGGCAACCCACAGAATGAGAGAAAATATTTGCCAGTTTTACATCCAATAAGGGATTAATATCCAGAACGTATAAGAACTCTTACAATTCAACAACAACAAAAAAGAAGAACAGCCCAACTTTTATTTTTTTTTATTTTTTATTTTTTTAAATATTTTACTTATTTATTTGACAGAGAGAGAGAGATCACAAGTAGGCAGAGAGGCAGGCAGAGAGAGGGGGGGAAGCAGGCTCCCCACTGAGCAGAGAGCCTGATGCGGGGCTCGATCCCAGGACCCTGAGACCATGACCTGAGCCGAAGGCAGAGGCTTTAACCAACTGAGCCACTCAGGCGCCCCAAGCCCAACTTTTAAACGAGCAAAGAATTTGAATAGACACTCTTATCAAAGCAGATACCCAAATGGCCAATAAGCTTGCGAAAAGATGCTCCCCATCACTAGCCACAGTGAGATATCACTTCACACTCAGTGGAAGCGTGAACCATGAAACCGAAGGGAAAACAAGCATTAGTGGGGATATGGAGAAATCGGAACCCTCGTGCGCGGCTGGTGGGGATGTGAGAGGTGCAGCGTTGCAGTGGGAGGAGCTGGGACAAACGTCTGATGTTTTTACTGGAAGAAT
>JAQQSY010004900.1:0-12013 GCA_028646535.1 Procyon lotor | reverse complement strand
AAAAAAAAGAGCACTTTTAACTTTATAAAATAAGAGCAACTTTAACTTTTATTTTATAAAAGTTTTAAAATATTTAATATACTTTACATAACCATTTCACACAAATAGGGTCTTAGATTTAGTAGGAAACATCAAGATTATTTCAACCTTAATAGATAAATGAGTACTCTCCACAACTTTCGTAATAAGAGGTCACATCATTGTCTCTATATTTCTAGTAATGGGAAATGTACTGTCTCCTTTGAAAGTCAAACATATTTTCAGGCAATATCTTCCTTTCTGTAATTTTCACCTTCTTGGCTTTTGTTCTGCTTTCCAAAGGTCTTATTGAATTCATCTACCCTCTGTTTCACCTGACAGATATTTAGAAATGGCTGTTATATTTCTACTCTTTTTCCATCTCCTATTAAATACCCTTAAAATTTTCAACTGTTACTCAGAATTTTTTTGTCAAAGATCTATTAAATTCAGACACCCATATCTGAACACAATGCCTCCAAGGACAGTAGAGAGTCAAGAGTCAACTTCTTTGCTCTTGAAATAACAACAGGGAAAGAAGGAAGGGAGGGAGGGAGGGAGGGAGGGAGGGAAGGAGGATGGAAGGAAAAGAATTTTTTCATCTTTTCTGACTAATTTGCAAAGGAAAATATATATTGGATTAACATCTGTCCTTATACTTGTGGTTTTGTGGTTTCCCATTCTATTTTTGATTTAAGGTTTGCATCAAAAAAGATAAATATGATAAAAAACAGACAATTTAAAAAGGAATCAGAGATAACATTGTTTTTTTTTGAAAATAAATACAATCATTGCTCAGATTAAAGAGCTTCTTGTAGGATGTTTGCTCTTTAGGTTATTAAGTGGAAAATAGAAACATGTAAAATGTACCTCATGACATAAAAATTTCATAAATGGGGGTGCCTCATTGGCTTAGTGATGTGACTCTTGATCTCAGGTCGTGAGTTGGACCCTTTGTTGGAGCCCTGTGTTTGGGGGGTAGAGTTTAATATTTCTATAAAAACTAAAACAAAAAGGGGCACCTGTGTGGCTCAGTGAATTAAGGCCTTTGCCTTCGGCTCAGGTCATGATCTCAGGGTCATGAGATGGAGCCCCACATTGGGCTCTCTGCTCAGCAGGGAACCTGCTTCCCCACTTCTCTCTGCCTGCCTCTTGGCCTACTTGTGATTTCTCTCCTCTCTGTCAAATAAATAAATAAAATCTTAAAAAAAATAAAAAAAACTAAAACAAAAATTTATAATTGTCTTTACCTACAATTTTGCTATTTTATCTCTAAGTTTTTTTTACTACTATTTAAATTTAATACATAGAAAGTCAGAATTTAAAAAAATTTCCTTTTTTCTCCACCAAACAAAACTGAATTCATTTTGACAGCTAAGATATAGTTTTAAAACTCTAATATTATTATTGTTATTTTAATATTTCATTTGGGACACCTGGATGGCTCAGTCAGTTAAGCGTCTGCCTTCGACTCAGATCATGATCCCAGAGTCCGAGGATCGAGTCCCACATCAGGCTCCTTGCTCAGCGGGAGCCTGCTTCTCCTTCCGCCTCCCGCTCTCCCTGATTGTGCTCTCTCTCTCTTGTTCTCTGATAAATAAACAAATAAAATCTTTAAAGATATATTTTAAAATTAAGAAACATTTCAATTATTTTAGCGGGGGTGGGAGAGACAGAATCCCAAGCAGAATCCTCACTGAGTGTAGAGCCCCGTGCAAGGCTCAGTCTCACAACCTTGAAATCATGACCTGAGCAGAAACTGAGAGTCTGATGCTTACCCTACTCTGCTGCCCAGATGCCTCTCAGTTGCAGTATTTCTAAGCCAGGAAACTTGCCTGCCTAACTCTAGATTCAGTGATAAATCTCCTTGCTGTTCTCAAACTCACACTTGAATATTTTTTTTCTTCAGTTGTCTTTTCCATTTCTTTCTCCATTCTCTTTCCAGGCATTCTTTCACTTTCAGGATTTATCAACATCCTGCCTAATTCTTTTAAATTACATTCTAGTAGATGAAGCACAGATCCAATTTTCTCTGACTGTTGAGAATGTAATGCCTTGCTCTCCTGGTTTATACCTACCTTCTATGTGGGAGAAAGAAAGAAAAAAAAGAGGTATTAAATGAGGGAGGAAATCAATGGTAGGGAGGCCACTTGCTAGTGGGAAAAAAAGTGTGCAAATAATGTGTACATGCCTTGGATAAATTAGCATGGAAATTGGCTTATTAAATTGGACAGTCAACATACTTTAGGGACTTTTTATGCACAGTATAGAAAAATAAAAAAAATTATACACAGATTTGTATTAATTAAAGATAAATAGAAAACAACCTAACATTGTTATTTTTTTATTTTTAGTTTTTTAGAGAGAGAGTGAGCACGTGAGTGCAGTGGGGAGTAGCTGAGGGAGAGGGAGAGAATCTCAAGTAGGCTTTAGGCCCAGGCAGAGCCTGACATAGTGCTTGGTCTCATGACCCTGAGATCTTGACCTGAGCCAAAACCAAGAGTTGGATGCTTAACAGAACCCCTCCCAATGTTATCTTTTATTTATTTATTATTTTTTAAAAAAAATTATTTTATTTTTTCAGTGTTCCAAGTTTCATTGTTCATGAACCATACCCAGTGCTCCATGCAATATGTGCCCTCCTCAATACCCACCACCAGGCTCACCCAACCCCCTAATCCCCCCCTTCAAAACCCTCAGTTTGTCAGAATCCACAGTCTCTCATGTTTTGTCTCTCCCTCCGATTTCTCCCAATTCACCTTTCCTTTCCTTCTCCCAATGTCCTCCATCTTTTTCCTTATGCTCCACACGTAAGTGAAACCATATGAAAATTGACTCTCTCTGCTTGACTTATTTACTCAACATAATCTCTTCCAGTCCTGTCCATGTTGATACAAAAGTTGAGTATTCATTCTTTCTGATGGAGGCATAATATTCCATTGTATATATGGACCATATCTTCTTTATCCATTCATCTGTTGAAGGACATCTTGGCTCTTTCCACAGTTTGGTGATTGTGGCCATTGCTTTTATGAACATTGAGGTACATGTGGCCCTTCTTTGCACTACATCAGTATCTTTGGGGTAAATACCCAGTAGTGCAATTGCAGGGTCATAGGGTAGCTCTATTTTTAATTTCTTCAGGAATCTCCACACTGTTTTCCAAAGTGGCTGTACCAAGTTGCATTCCCATCAACAGTGTAAGAGGGTTCCCCTTTCTCCACATCCTCTCCAACACTTGTTGAGATACAACTTTACACCAGTTAGAATGGCCAAAATCAACAAGACAGCAAACCAACGTTACCTTTTAAATGAAAAATCATTGAGAATATCCTTTCACAAATATACCTAACTGACATTTTCATTTTGCCATTCGTTTTGTATTTCCAAGAAACTTTTGATAAACTATGCATTTAACTACAAATATAATTGCTTCCCATACAGAGAAACTTCATATTAGTGAGTTTGAAAACATCTCCCTATCTCTTAGATTTCCAGTCCTTCTTTTACATGCTTAAATATCCTTCTAAGAGAAGGAATAAAGAGTTTATTCTTTGCACTTACTCAGATTTAGGAGTGGTGTAATTTTATAGTTTTCATTGTTTAATCAAAAAATAATAATAAAATGTATTTACATCTAAACTTCAGAATCTATTGGAAGAGTATAAAAGTTATGTATTTATATGTCACAACTTTAAAAACATGGATTACATATCGACATCACATACCTCTAATATGATCTGCTGAGAAAGACACATCAATCACATGACATTCTTGCCAAAAATGTATAATCTTAATGTGGTGATAAGAAAACATCAGATAAACCCAAACTGAGGAATGTGAGACTAGTATCCATTCTGCAAAAAACACTATTAGTACTCTTCAGAAAACTAAGTTAAGGTCATAGGACACACAAATAGGCCGAGACCATTGAACACTGGAGGAGACTAAGGAGGCATGACACAAGGAGACATGACCACAAAATAATCTCATTGGATCCCGAGACAGAAAAAGAACAATAGTGGGAAGAATGGTAAAATCTGAATAAAGACTGTGGTTCAGTGAATGGTATTGTACCCATGCTAATTTCTTCATTTTGATCACATTTAATGCTTATACAATATGTTGACATCAGGAAAAGCTAGATGAAGAGTATATGAAGACTCTCCCTGCTACTTTTGCAATTTTTCTGTTACTCCGAATTTATTTTAAAATAGAATTTTAAAAAATCTCACACTTTTCTGAGTGATACGTATTTATTTTTCTCCTTGAGAACTGGCTTTATTTAATATTGTAGATGGTGACGTAAAATCCTAACTAACCTAGACCTGAAAGGGGACTGATGATCATGCAATTCGATCTCCTTATTTTGATAGACAGAGAAGACAGGGAGCCAGGGAAATTGGTGATTGAGCTGAGATCATCATTCAGGAACCCTGACTCTCTGTGTGGGGTGTGCGTATGTGTGTATGTGGGCATGTTTCCACATCATTCTAACTCCAGATCAAAGAAGGCTATTAGCAGAATTTATGATTTAATTATTTTAGACATTTTTTAATTACAAAGAAAAACTTAAATAACTTAAGACCTGCTTGGTACCTATAATCTACTGAGAGCTTGGATTTTGTTGGATTTTTTTTTTTTAAAAGATTTTATTTATTTATTTAAGAGAGAGAGAACATGAGAGGGGAGAAAGTCAAAGTGAGAAGCAGACCTCCCACAGAGCTGGGAGACTGATATGGGACTCCATCCCGGGACTCTGGGATCATGACCTGAGCCGAAGGCAGTTGCTTAACCAACTGAGCCACCCAGGCGTCCTTTGTTTTTGTTTTTATCCATAGAAATGCGAAGTGGATTTGTGTTACTAAATGAAATTTAGAACTAGTGATATACAAACATATTTATTAAAGGCAAATATTATTTTATTTATTAGTGCTCTCTAATGGCATATAATTCAAGTACAATTTATTGAATAAAATATATTTAATAGATTACTTATTTTCTATTGATTGTTTCTTTGAATTTTTTAAAGATAATTTATTTATTTATTTATTTATTAAAAAATAATTTATTAACAAAAGTCTATCACCACTATTACTTCCAACACATCTATTTATAGACATATTTTTCCTTTCTTACTAAGTTAAAATGGAATAAATGAAGTTATTTTTCAAAGTTTTCCATAATTTTTACTTCAGTCATACTGAAGCAAGCCTCTGGATTGTTTGGGTTTTTTTGTTTTGTTTTGTTTTGTTTTTTTCTTTGCATATGTGAATGTGTATGTGTGTGTTTTTCTTTTTCAAAATATATAGTCTTTGGCTCTTTTATAGAAATGAAAGCAAAAATTTAAAAATCCTAGGTGTTTCTAATCTGAGCCAGTTACTAGGCTTCTAAATAGCAAGAGTATTTGGTTCATAGCAATTTCATATTATATTCAAGTAGTTTTCCATGATCTTTAAAATGTAGAGTCTTGTTAATGTTACTAGTTATTCATCTAAGGTCTTTAACTGGAGTATAGAGGAGGTAGTGGTTATTTACTAGTCATAGCCATTAGCATAATACTGTGGCATAGTTCCTTTTCTTTAGCCTTACTTATTACTTTTACTGAAATATCATCAACTATGAGAGAAGACATCTATGAATAAATCTGACTGGTTTTTCCTAGAGAAGGAGGCTTTCATATGCAATACTGACTATAATTCAATGTTGTCATCCTATGGAGGCTGACTGATATCTGATAACCAGATGTACTGTTTTGTAGAAACTGAAATGGAAGGAGTCTTACCCAATAATGTGGTCAAGGAGAAAGTTTTACTTAAAAAAGCCACCCAGAAGAGGATCAATAGAATTGATAAGCCTCTAGCCAAGGCAAGAAAGAGAGATGACACAAATTATTGATATCAGAAATTTAAGAAGGGACATCACTATAGATCCCATGGACAATAAAAGGATAATAAAAAATTCAGTGAACAACTCTGTGCCCATAAATTTGGTAACATAGATTAAATGGACCAATTCCTTAAAAGACACAATTCACAAAATTTGAACAAGAAGAACTAGATAATCTAAGTAGGCCTATGTCTTTTAGAAACTTAAATCAATAATTAACAGCTTTCCAATAAAGAAAACACGAGGCACAGGTGAATGTACTGGTAAATTCTACCAAACATTTAAGGAAGAAATTATAATTCCCTACAATCTCTTTCAGAAGATAGAAGCAAGAAAGGATGTTTTCTACCTCATTTTATGAGGTCAGTATTGCCCTAATATCAAAAAAGAGAAAAACATAATACAAGAAAAGAAGATTTACAGATCAATGTCTCTCATGAAGGTAGAAGCAAAAATCCTTAGCAAATCCTTGGCAAAATATTAGCAAATTGTCCAGAAAAAATGTATAAGAATTATATACCATGATCAAGTCTGATTTATCTCAGATATGTGAGGTTGATTCAACAATTGAAAATAAATTAATGTAATGCCATCATAGGCTAAAGAAGAAAGATCACATTATTCTATCAAAAACTACAGGAAAAGCTACTGACAAAAGCCAATACACATTCATGACAAAAAACTCAGCAAAGTAGGAAAAGTGGGGATCTTCCACAACTTGATAAAGAACATCTACAAAAAATTTACCATTAACATCATACTTAATGGTGAGAAACTAGAAGTTTTCCAACCAAGATCAGAAACAAGACATATGCATATCATCTTAGCAGTCCTTATCAATGTAGTGTTAGAAGTCCTAGCTAATATAATAAGATAAGAAAAAGAAATAAGGGGTATATACTTTGATAAGGAAGAAATAAAGTTGTCTTCATTGGTAAATGACACAATTGCCTATGTAGAAAATCCAAAAGGCTTAACAACAACAAAACCTCCTGTAAGAAATAAGTGATTATAGCAATGTCATAAGATACAGGATTAATATACAAAAGCCTATCATTCTTCCTATATGCCGGCAATGAGTAGGTAAGAATGTGAATTTAAAAACACAATACCATTTACATTAGCACGCCCAAAAAGCAAATACGTAGAATAAATTTAACAACATATATACCAGATTTGTATGAGTAAGACTACAACACTCTGATAAAATAAATAAATAAATAAATAAAAACCTAAATAAATGAAGAGACATCCATGTTCATGAAGAAGACTAAATATTGTCAAGATCTCAGTTCTTTCCAACTTATTTTGTAGGTTCAATACAGTCCCAATTAAAGTTCCATCAGGTTATCTTGTGAATATCAACAAACTTATTCTAAAGTTTGTATGAGAAGGCACAATATTAAATAAGCCAAAATTGGAGGACGGACACTACCCAATTTCAATACTGACCATAAAGCTGTAGTACTTAAGACAATGTGATATTGGTGAAAGAACAGACAAATAGATAAATGGAATGGAATAGAGATCCCAGGAATAAACTTACATAAATACAGTGAACTGATCTTTGCTAAAGAGCAAAGGCAATACAATAAAGAAAAGACAGTATTTCTAACAAATGGTGCAGGAACAGCTGTACCTTCATGTGCAAAAAAATAAATTTAGATACAGACCTGATATATTTGTCAAAACCTATTGAATGTACTACTCCAAGAGTACACCCTTGTGAAGTATGGACTTCGGGTGATAATGATGTTAATGTAGGTTTATTGATTGTAACAAATGTGCCATTTTGATGTAGGATATTGATAGTGGGACAAATTTTGCATATGTGGAGGCAGAGGATATATAGGAACTCTATGCTTTCTGCTCAATTTTGCTTTGAACTTGGGGTGCCTGGGTGGCTCAGTGGGTTAAAGCCTCTGCGTTTGGCTCAGGACATGATCTCAGGGTCCTGGGATTGAGCCCCGCATTGGGTGGGGTTGGTCTCTGCTCAGCAGGGAGCCTGCTTCTCCTCCCCCTCTCTGCCTAACTTTCTGCCTACTGATGATCTCTCTCTCTCTCTGTCAAATAAATAAAATCTGTAAAATAAATTTGCTTTGAACTAAAATTTCTCTTAAAAACAACTTCTATTTATAAAAAAAAAACAAAAAAAGAATGCACTATTGATAATTTACCAACCTGGGTGGATCTCAAGGATGTTATGTTGAGTGGAAAAAAACCAATTTAGAAAGTCATTTAAATTGATGTACACATAGGATTCCATTATAACATTGTGCTGCATTCTGGAAATGATGGAATTATAGAGATAGAGATGAGTAATTGTCAAAGCTTAAAGATATTGGTGGGTAGGGATTGGGTGTAGCTATAAAGCTATGGCAGGAGGGACATCTTTGTGGTAATGGGGCAGTTTTGTGTCTTGATTGCATGGTGATTATAGGAATGTACACATATGATAGAATGGAATAGAACACACACTCACATAAACATTGTACCAATGTCAATTTCTTGGTTTTGATAGGGTACTATCTTTATGTAAGGTGTGTTACTGTTGGCAAAAACTGAGTAAGGGTGTGTGTGCAACCTCTCTGTATTATTTTGCAGCTTTGTTGAGTCTATAATCAATTCAAAGTAAGAAGTTTAAAAAACAAAACAAAATAAACAAAAAGGCACTCTAGGTCTTGACTGGAAGTGACTTGGAGAGGTTTGAGGAGCCCTGTGTGGCATTCAAGAGGGATATTCATAGGGGAGCAACCTGTTGTCCCACATCTTCAATTAATTTAAAGGACTTCTGTGTTTGTGTTCATCCTTTCTTCCTTGTGAAGAGGCTAAGTTATTCTCTTATTTTCAGAGATAGTCAACTTAGAAGATTCATCTTATTGGACGGTATGATTAAACTTCAGAAGGTAAATTGTGTTCTGGTCAGGATTCCCAGAATGGCACAAATCCAACTTTATCTTAAACATTTGGAGAAGAAAAAAAATTAAATCCCAACACCCATTACTCAGAAAGTGAAGTAAAGTGAAGGTGTCCTAAAAACTTAATTACTAACTAAACAAAGAAAGGCTGGAGCAATGCTCAAAGAATTCATGTTTGAAGAAGTG
Organism: Procyon lotor; assembly: GCA_028646535.1. NCBI lineage: Eukaryota > Metazoa > Chordata > Mammalia > Carnivora > Procyonidae > Procyon > Procyon lotor. The sequence continues at coordinate 3,002 of JAQQSY010004900.1, read as the reverse complement.
GATAATCCTGTAATCGGCACTTCTCAGAAAAAGTCTGTGTAAATGTGGAAGAAAGCCGTTATTTGAATCATGGAATATTACACATCAAAGCCGTTCCTGTCAAGGATGTTTAGCTGCTTTAAACATATTTTAAAAAAGAAAAGAACAAGAACTTAGGTCCAAGATTTCGGTTGAAGCTGAGAGAGGAAAAGAAAAGAAACTTGCTTTGTATTTCCAAGCACATTCTTTTCCAGCATGCACACACACACACACACACACACACACACACACACACACACACACACAAATGCAATCCTTTGTGATGAGTTAAGATGTAAAAGCAACATTTCCAGTGGGATCGAGATGCAAATTGTTTAGCATCTGTTTTTTTCGTCATTTTTCTGTTCCTAATATGGTCTCTTTCACGTGGATTTCACACACGTTAAGGGACAGGCAAGTAAAGTATAAATTTGATTATGCCATTTGCCTCCTTAAAATCTTACAAGTGACTCCACATCATAGATTTTTAACTTTTCAAGCCTTAAATGTGAAATAGAATCCCCTGTCAAGATACCTCCTCCTACTTCCCATCTCTACAGCTTTCAGACTTGGTTTTCTAGTAATTGCCAATTCCGTTGTTTGCTCTTTACGACAGCATGTTGCTTCACAGTGCGAGGTATTGGACTTGCTTTTCCTTTTTTTCTCCATGCTTGTTCCTTCCCAATGCATACAGACACTCCTCATTCCCTGGTCTTAGTCTGTTCGAGCTGCTCTAACTGAATACCGTAAGTTGGGTGGCTTATAAACAAACAACGGAAATTTCTTTCTCACAGTTCTGAAGGCTGAGAAGTCCAAGATCATGGTGCCAGCGCATTCAGTGTCTAGTGAAATAGGTGAAAACTTGCTTCCTGATTCGTAGGTGGCCATCTTCTCTGAGTCCTCACATGTCAGAAGGGGCAAAGGAGCTCTCTGGGAGCTCTTTCATAAGGGTACCAATCCTGTTCATGACATAATAACCTCCCAAAGGCCCCACCTCCTAATACCATCACATGAGGCCTCAGAATTTAACATATGAATTTCGGGGGAATACAAATATCCAGTCTATGGCACCAGGAACTTTTGCTAGTACTCCCACCTGAATGAGCCATCTCTGAGCCCTCCTGGGTGTGCTGAGGTTCCCAGCACCTCTCTATCAAAGCCCTTATAAGGAAAGAGAATTACCCATTGACCTATCAACCACTCCTTTTGACTGAGACCCCCTAAGATAAAAGGTCACATTATCCACATTTGTCAACACTCTCAACTTAGAGTGCTAACTCTCAACTTAGCACAGAGTATACACTTAGGGAATAAAATGAAATTAATCTTCCTGGTGACAGTACCTCCTTTCTTATGCTTTATTAACTCAGAAAGCAGTCTGTTGGATCCCAAGAAATTTTGGGAGCTAATTAATTTTGTAATATATTTATATTTTAGGAAACTCTTTGATGTTATTTGTCCCTGTGATGCTCCTTTATGCAGTAGTCTGACTTCACAACGAATTTCTATGAGGCCTTTCATCATAGCAGACTTTCAATTTTTCTGTTGAGAGTATAGACTTTTGGCCATCAAGGCATCTCTGGTGTTTATAAATATCCCAGAGTTGGCCACAGGATTTTGGCACATGTGCATTTTGTGGGGAGAAAAATGTATAACTTTTTTGAGAAATTCCAAGTAATCTGGAAAGAAGGAAAGAAAAAAAATAAAAGGAAGAAGTTACCAAATGGAAGTGAAGGGTAGCTGTCTAGGGAATGTAAGAAGAATGAAGGACAAAAACTCAAAAAGTGTAAAATGATACATAAAAAGAAAGTGAATAGGGCCAGGGACAAATCTCAGTCAATCAAAGTTTGTCCAAATTTAGATATAATGATACTCAGCTCATCTTTTGGGTAATATTTAAGTGTGAGTATAAACACATTCTCTTTTCCCTGCCAGAGTGAGAAAAGCCAACCAGGGTCTTAAAAGAAGATAACACCCAGGAACTCAGTATTTGGCTAAATATTTATCTTTCTAATTCACAGTATCCAATGGCTATCACTAAAGAGAGAGACATGTTATTTGTAACATACTTGCTTTTGATCAAATGTATATACAACATTTAGTACCTAAGCACAATTATCCCCAGAAAAGATATTTCAAGATCAAGACACCAAAGTTAAAAGAGTGAAAGCTTAATTTCCTTTTAAAATGACCAATGACCAAGATGAGGACAAAATTCTGTATCATCTCAGCGACTGGAACACGGGACTCCATGAGCATGTCCAGGTGTGACCTGCGCAGACATTTATTTTATTCTAGGAGACCCTCTAAGATATGACAGTTTCTGTAGCTTGGAGGAACTGTCCATCACACCTGAGTCAATAGAGACTTAAGAGATTTCAAGTTCCGGAGAAAAGGGGGAGAAGTGAAAAGCAAGTATCTCAGAGGTCTACCTTAATTAAACACAATTAGTTACAAAACAAACTAAAACTTAGATGAACTGGCAATTTTAACTCACTGTTGGGAAAAAAATAATCAACAGATGTCTAAAATTCTAACTTGAAGAGGGAAAAAGTACAGCATTTATAAATGAAAGCCAAGATATTTATTCAACCACAAAACTGCATTGCCAAGCAGCTTTGAGGATGTTCACCAGGCCACTTTTTGGTGAAACCCAGCTTGAAGACTTTTGACTACAGGAGTTAATTTGCTGGATTCACAAATGTGTCAGTCACTCAAGTAAGGAGGCCATCTAGAAGTATTTTTAGCCAACATTCCTAGAGTGAGCACCTTAATTTGTTGTCTTATAAAAGATCAAGAACAGCAGGGCACGCTTGCAAAGATTCCAATTTTACATGCATTTTTTAATACAACATGTTTCATAAAAACCTTACAGAGTGGTTACATTTCGTTAGTAATGGTCCTTTATCTCAAATCCCTGGAGGGTTCTTTATTCTGGGAAAAGAGTATCTAGGCACCCCCGGGTACTATTTAGGAGGAATGAC
>JAQQSY010004899.1:0-12013 GCA_028646535.1 Procyon lotor | reverse complement strand
AGAAGTGCCGAGGGGCTGTCTGCGTGGGGCCATAGGGCCAGGAAACGTCTTGACGGTGGCTGGTAATTTCCCGCCAACCCCCCCCCCCCCTGGAAACGACCCAGATGCCCGTCAGGGGCCGAACAGGAAACCAAAGTGGACAGCACTCACCATAGAGAGGAAGAAGCCCGGGTACAGGCCACACCGTTGACACCATCCTAGAGGCGGCAGGCCAGCTCATCTGTGGCGACAGGACCCCCAGGGCAGGGGGCCAGGCGGGTGCTCAGACACCGAGGTGGCCTGCGGCTACACGGGGTGTCCGGGTGGGACCCTCCGGCGAGAGCAGAGACAAGCCTCACGGGACGGGGCTCGCGGCAAAGCACCGGGCTCTGGAAAGGAAACGGTAGAACAGGTTTATTGTTGTCTTAACGTCTGTTCTCTGCGAAGTTCTACGCATCTGGCACGTAGACAGTGTCAAGCGTGTTAGGACATCAGAACGGGCAATGGGGGAACGGGACTCCTGCGGGGGTGTCAGACCCAGCAGGCCCGCGGCCCCCGCCCCGCCCTCAAAGGAAGCAGCCTTCCTCAGCAGGCTTCCCTCCCTTCCGGGGGGACGTGGCTCGGGCTCTCCTGACCCCTGTGGTGACGTGGGGACTGCCTGGCCCCTCGCCGGGGCCCCCAGGAGGGCTGGGCGTGTGTTCAGATAAACCGCGCTAATCCAGCAGGAATGTGCCTGGTGGCAGGCGGGGGACTTTGGCTTCTGGACTTTAGATGGCCGCAGAACCCGGACCCCTGCCTCTGAGGGAGGGCGCCCTGCCGCCCTGGAACCACAGCCACATCTGGGGCCACCCTACCGGCCCGCAGAGGCTCCTCCGCTCATGACCAAGAGGCAGGGGCATGGGAACCGACATTCAGGGCGGCCGTCCGCCCCTCCTGACCCACAACGCCCTGGGACCCCTGGTGCATGTGCCCAGGGCCTTCTCCCCATGGCCGTGCAGCCTGGAGACTGAGCTCACCAGAGGTGCAGCCACAAGAAACAGGACCCCAAACTCGGAGTATGGGCCGGCCTTCTAAAGGAAGGAATGGACCCCCCCGCCCCCACGGGGACGAGCCCCGAGGACACCGTGCAGACACGGAAGGACGCGCATGGGGACCCCACTCTCACGAGGACCCGGAGTCGTCAGACTCACAGACACAGAGAGCAGACGGCGGGGCCAGGGCTGGGGGGGCAGGTCGGGGGTGGTCCGTGACTCACGGGGACAGGGTCTCCGTGGGGGGATGGAACGTTCTGGAGCTGGACCAGGGAGATGGTGCCCTGGAACTGACCCTGAGAAGTGCTTTAAGTTGGTGGATTTTATGTATGTTTGACCACGGGAAGAACAAACCAGTGGGTCCGCGGCATAAGTGACAGGTGAGCCGTCTGCCACATGGTGGTGCCCCCATCGCAGGCTCGAGTCTGTGCACCTGCTCAGGGCAGGGGCAGGCGGTGGGCGAGCCCCCTTCTCTGTGGAGGGGAAGGCAGCCCAGGCCCGGGTCCCCGTGTGAGCGTGATCGCTGAGCGGGGCCCTGTGGGAGGGGTCCGGGGCGGCCGCGGAGAGGGGTGTGTGCATAGTCGTGCCGCTGCTCTCGTGGGTCCCACGTCAGACCCCGCTCACCCCGCTCATCGTGCCCTGTTGGTGTGTAATATGCTTATTTTGCGTCCGCTCCGTAAAGCGGGGGAGAAGCGATAGTCCCCAGATACTACCCACACAGCAGCTTTGGCGCACCCGGTGAGTTTGGCGGGGGTTGTAAAGGGAGCCTGAGAATGGGGGCCCCAGGGGTCTCCTGCAGAGGCTGGAGGGGTGCCTGAGGCCCTGCTCGCCTCCCGAGCCGTGGACCAAGCTGAGCGAGGGTCCCGCACTTACCAGCCCACAGGCCTGAGGGAGCCAAGCCGCGGGCACCCGCCATCGGGCCCCGGGAAGCTCAGGCTCCCGCCATGGCCCAGGAGGGCACTGAGGTCACTGTGGGCATCTCCTGCCTGGTGCCCAGCCAGAGCCCCGAACCTGGGGACGAGCCCAAGCGGCGTGCCTGTGGAGAGCTACCCCCGGGATCCGCAGCTTCGCACCTGACAGAAAGGCTTGTCAGGTTTGTTCTTGGCAAATTAACCAACGAACCCTTTTGGGTGTTTTGGAGAGAACTTTAATCTCCCGGGAAAGTGGTTCATTGGGACGCCTGTTCTTGTAAGTCAGGCGACACGCGCTCGGGCTCGGCATCCTGCCCCCGCCCCCGAAGCTCCCGACCTGGGAGGTGCCATGGACCCTGCTCCAACGCGGGGAGCGGCTTCTGGAAACGGGGTCTCAGCAGCACGGGACTTCCCACAGAGACGGGAGACCCTGGGACCCGCACGCTTCCCCTGTTCCGGCCTCCGCGTCCTCCCAGCAAGCCCACCCCGAGCAGCAGAGTCTTTCCACCACAGCTTCTTGGAAGGGTTTCCACGGCCGTTCCGGAATGTTCTGTGACGCTCCGAAGGATCTCCTCAGTGCCTTCTCGGAGGGAGCTTAGGTCAGATCCTGCTGTTTGCTCCGAGTGGCCTCGGAGAGTAAGCGGCCCAGCCCTGCGGGGGGCTCCCGGACACCCCATCAGCGGCAGAAGTGGCAGACAGACAGAAGGAATGTGACGACAGAGCACACTCCTCACCCACCGCTCAGCTTTTCCCAGAAGCGAAGTGCACGGACCCCTCCCCAGAACACCTTCCCTGCCCCCGCAGGGGCCCAGCACGGGAAGCACCCGCGGCCACTGCCCTTTCCAGGGTCACGAAGAGACTCGCCCCACTGGCCACCCCAGACACTTCGGGGGTGGGGCACGCCCTGATCCTTATCCTTTCTCTCGTGGGGGCACTCTGTGTGCACGTGGGCTGTGGACCCCCTTCTGCAGCTGCTCCGGGAATGGTCCCCGTCCCTCGTTTACCGTGATGTCCCACCATCATGGCCTCGGCCCGGCCCTCCGCGTATTCGCCGGCTCTCCCTCAGAGGGGATTCGTCCTCCCACAAAGACAAAGCTTTGAATTTAGAAAACTAGGGCTTCAGTGTTGGGAAGGGTCGAGGGGCAGGCGAGGGATATGGGGGAGCAGAAGGAACCGCAGAAAAGACTCTGGGGCGGGGCACTTCTCCTGCCCACCCCCCATGCCCCCCACCCGGAGCCTGGGCAGGGAAGGGCGACCGGGGTGGCCCAGAGCAGCCCCGCCAGGCTCCTAGGCCATCGATGGGTCAGCACATACAGAACAGGACACCAGGGAACGGGGAGTGTGTCAGTGTGGGGGTGGCCCATGGAGGCCCATGATGGGGAGACCCGCGGTGCCCCGACCTGGCGTCTCTGGGCCTGGTCAGCAACAGCACCCTGCCCAGAGGCCCTCTCCTAGAGGCCTTGGTACATCTTGGGCGTGGGGGAGGATGCAAGCTGGGCTTTGGGGCCTGTGTCCCCACTTGCTCCAGGGTCCTGTGAGGTCTGTGAGGCCGATGGAGCCCCCTGCAAACTCCCACCCATCCTTCCCGCTCAGGCTCTGCTGTCGCCCCTGCAGGGTCCCTGATCCCCTGGTGGCAGCTGTCCCTCGCCCGGTCCTGGCGCCACGGGCAGAGCGCCTCCTGGACACGGCCCCCCAGAAGCTGCAGTGACAGGGTGGGGTCCGCAGGAGACCCCGAGGCCCAGGGCACAGTGCAGATGGAGCGTGCTGGGAACACAGGGCTCAGGCTGGCCTCTGGGTGGACGTCTCTCTGCACCCCAGCTGCAGGGGGCACCCCTGTGCCTGGTGGGTGCCTGGCCGACGCTGGCCCAGTGGGGACCTGGATGGGGCCGCGGGGAGCCCAGGGAGGCACGCATGGGGGTGTGGAGAGGGGGTGTTTCACCACTAGGGCGTGAGGGGCACCCTGAGGCACGGGTGGGGGGCCTGGGTGCTGACAGAGGCAGTGCCGATGCCCGAGGGGCCTGTGGGCAGGGGCAGAGAGTGGGGAGCTCAGGACAGGCGCTCTGGGGAAACTGGAGGAGGCGGGGTGAAGACTCCTCTGGGCCAGGGGACCTAGAAGGGGGCTGAGCCCCCGAAAGAACAGGATCAGGCCCAGGAGGGGCTTTCTCTCCGTCCATCCCTTTATTTGTCCTGCCTCCATCCTCCACAGGGCACCCCAGGCCGGGACCTGGGTCAGAGCCGGTCTCCCGGGTCAGAGCCCCCAGGCCTGGGCACCGCACAGAGGGCCTGGGCCGGCGGCCGCATGGTGAAGGCCGGGGCGGGCGTGGTGTCCAGGGCCGCGGGGCTGAGGCCGGGCGGGGGCAGCAGGCGGTACCTGTGGAGGAGGCCAGCGAAGAGCAGGAACAGCTCCGACCTGGCCAGGCTCTCCCCCACGCAGACGCGGCGGCCTGCAGAGCAAACCGAGGCTCAGGGTGGGGCTCCAGGCCTGCTCCCCGCAGGGCCGTGCCACGGAGCCCGGCCGGCTTCCCGAAGCGGAGGGAGGGGGGAGGCTCCGGGAGGACGAGGGAGGGCCGGGAGCGGGGACTCGGGCCAGCTCTGGAGGCAGAGAGCTGTGGGCAGTGGGAGGCCCGGCGGGCTTGGGCCTGAGCTTGCGAGGTCCCTGGGGGTGAGGGGCCGGTGCTGTCCCCACCCGCGAGGGCCGCGGGTACCTGCAGAGAAAGGCAGGAAGGCTGGCCGCTTCACAAAGCGCCCCTCAGCGTCCAGGAAGTGGCCCGGGTTGAACTGGTGGGGCGTCTCCCACTGCGTCTTGTCCAGGAGCACGGAGCTCAGCAGGGGGATCACAGGCGTGCCCTGTGGGCGGGGCAGCAGGTGGGCGGGGCCTGCCCCCCCCAGGGGTGTGCACTGAGAGAGAGGGTCCCCCTAGGAGGCCAGCCGGGGCCACCCTGACCCAGAGCAGAGAGGGGAGAGGGCGGGCCGGCGGAGGGCCCCGTCACCCTGTCAGCCTCCAGGAGGGGGATGCCCACCTTGGGGAGCAGGTAGCCGCCCAGCTGGATGTCAGCCGCCACGCACCGCGGCACGTGGGGCAGGAGGGTGATGAACCGCTGGACTTCATGCAGCACGGCGTTGGTATAGGGCAGGGAGCGCTGGTCCTCCGGCCGGGGGAGCCGCCCGGGCCCCAGCACACGGTCCAGCTCCTCCTGCACCCGGCCTGAGGGTGAGAGGTGGCGCCAGCATCCCTGGGAGCCTCTATCCCTAGGCCCTGGCAGACCCCCCGCCCCCGCAGGCGGCTGTGTGCTGGGAAGGCCGGGAGCTCACCTTGCACACTCGGGTGCCTGCCCATCAGGAGGGCAGCCCACTGCAGTGTGGCCGACGTGGTCTCTGTGCCGGCCATGAGCATGTCCAAGGCGCAGGCCACCATGTTGGCCTTGGCAAACAGGCCTTGGGGGTCTTTCCCCTGCAGAGGTGAGTTGGACGGGGCTCAGCTGGAGGCCGGGCTCCATGGACCACCCACCCCCGAGCCAGCCCGGGGCTCAAGAAGGGAACAGAAGACGGAGCCTCGGCGGGAAGGGGAGCCAAGTCTGCTGAGCACCTACCACGTTCTGCGCTCACCACATCCTTGCGGCCACCCCTTGAGGCAGGCACTGCAAGTGCCCCATTTCACAGATGGGGAGACCGGGGGGCCTTCAGCTCGGAGACGGAGGAGGTGGTGCAGGACCAGCATGGACCCCTCCCCAACCCCACTCCTCCCGGGGTGGGGCCCCCAGATGCCCCCAGGCCTCTTAGGTGGCAGGGTGGGTCTGGCCCACACCTGGCCCTGCTGGATCAGGGCATCCATGTAGCTCTTCACGGGGCCTCCCCTGGGCGTGGGGGGCCCCCGCGCCTCCAGCAGGGTCCTCAGGATGGCGCGGACCTCCTCTATCTTCCGCAGGACAGGCCGGTGCAGCCGGAGGAGGGCCCCGAGCCAGGGGTAGATGTTGAACAGCTGAAGGCGGAGGGCGAGACAGCAGGTGGGGTTAGGGTGCAGGCCCCACAGTGGGCCCCACAGCCCCCCAGCAGGTGTGTTCACCTGACCCCAAGCAGACCGGCTAGGCGGGTGCTGCCTGTGGCCACAATAGGGCGCCCGGGTCCGTGCTGGGGGGGCAGCCTGGCTCTCCAGGTGGGCCTCGCAGCCCTGGGACTCCCACAAAACCCTCCCAGGTCAGGAAGGGACAAGTGTTGGTCTCACGCCCGCAGGCGGCCGTGATCATGGCCGGCGATCACGCCCGTCTCCATCCACCGGAGCCGGCGGGACAGGGATGGGGAGGGGTTGCCTCTCATTAAAGTCATTAAAGAATTGGCAGACTTGAGAGCTTCAGCGGACCCCCCTGTGACAGGTTGTCTGAGGGGCCAGCACGTGGCCGGCACGCAGATGTGCACAGCTCTCTGGTGCGCCGTGACTGCTGGGTGTCCCCCGGAGCATTCGTGATCCCTGGATCGAATTACACAGGGCGCCCCTGCGGTGAGGAGCTGGCCCAGGGATGGAGGCCCGGAACATTCTGCTCCCAGCTCTTGGCCTCCATCCTCCTGGGACCCCCGCCTCGGTGAGGAGGCCAGGTGCTCCCGCCCAGAGGCCGTCAGAGGCCCCCAGGACAGAAGCATGAGGACCGGAGACTCTGGCCAGCCCCTGCCTCACGCCCGTGACTGCGGGTCCGTAAATACACACGGGGCCGAGAGGCATGTGCTTCCGTGATCTACTGGGGAAGCAGTCGCGATGGCCAACATTTCACGCTGTGGCAAAGAGAGACACGCACCTGCCCTCGGGAGTTCTGTACATCGGCAGGGCCAGTTTGTGTCATTCCTGTGACACTGTGAAGGACCCGTGTCGGGTGGAGGGTCCCTGGGTTTGAGGGCTAGGGGCACAGGGAGACATCAAGCCCCGTACCCAGGGAAGAGACGCTCAGTCCCTATCCCCATCTCTGAGCAGGTGGACCTCCTACCGATGGGCAGGTGGGGGGGACAGACGGGAACTCCTGCCCTACACTCCCTCATTGCCCAGAGGGCACGGGGGACTGGCCTGGCGTCACGTGACCAGAGGGTGTCAGAAACAGGACAGGCCTCTGGCCTGGCTCGGGGTCCGGTGCTGCTTTGGCAAAGTGGCAGCTCACCTCTCTCAGGCAGGGGCAGTGCTGGGACCACGCCCACCCCGAGGCCGGGGGCAGCCACCTCTCACCTGCAGGCTGGGGGTCCCCAGGAGGACCATGACCTCATCGATAAGGCTCAGCAGGGACACGAACACAGGATCCTGGTATTCGAACCGCTGACCAAAGAGCAGCGTGAACGTGATGTTGGAGGGGGCCCAGCCCAGCAGGGCCAGAGGGAAGGGCTGGCCTGGAGGGGAGGGAGACAGGCCTCAGGGGGTGAGGGGACCCCCACAGGGGGGCACCCCCGTCCCCACTCACCTCTGTAGCCGTCCAGCTGCCCCATGAGGCACGTCAGCTCCTGCAGGACCTTGCTGGCCATGGGCGCCCTCCCCACACCCAGGCCGTGGAGGGTGCGCACGGTGAACTGGCGGGCGGCCCTCCAGCGCGCCCCCGATGAGAAGAAGATGCCTGCAGGGAGCAAGGTCAGGAGCCTGGCTGGGGCCTCAGCCCCACCCCCGAGCCCAGGGAGCTGGCCTTGGTGAGCCACGCCCACTCGGCGTGTCGCCGTCCCCGGCCGTGTGGACACTGTGTCCCTCCCCAGGAGCCACGCTGTGCGTCATCTCCTGCTGCTTGGAGAGGCAGAACCCCCCTCCTGGGGTCCAGGGACTGGCCTCTGCCCCCTTCCCCTCACCCCCGCGCCGCACACCTACCCCCACCTCCCTGGATGAGCTGGAAGACGGCGATGGGGGGCCGGTCAGCCAGCTCTGGCCCGGTGCCCATCAGGGCCTCCCTCACAGCCTCGTAGCCAGCCAGCACCACCGTCTTCTGGCGCCCCAAGTGGACAGTGAACACCGGCCCGTACCGCTCGGAGAGCTGGTGGGGGGACAGGCAGGAGTCAGCCAGCGGCCGCGCCCCCGGGCCCCCCAGGAGCACACCTGCGTGGGGCAGCCCAGGCAGGGTCTGCGGAAGCTGGGCCAGCCGCGGGCGTGCGTGAGCAAAGGCCCCGAAGCCCAAAGCAGGAGCGCGTTTGGCTGGACCCGGGCCCCGGGGGCGGTGTCCTGCTGGATTTTGCTGAGCCCCCTCCCCATCCATTCCTGGAAGGCAGGGAGCTGCCGCCGGTGCTGGGGGTCACCGTCGTGGTTTTCTTTTCCGGGGAAACGGCAGAGAGGGCTCCTTGGAACCCACAGACGAGGAGGCGGGCGCTTGGGAGGGGCTGTCTGTAGGGTGGCCTGTGCTAGACTCCGAGGGGTCGGCACAGGGAGCAGAGGGCCTGTCCCTGCACGGACGCCCCCCAGCATTGGCGCCCAGACCTCACACGAGCCCTCCTGCCCAGTTTGGGGGCCCAGAACCAGACTACGCGGCAAGGGCTGACATCGGGCACCTGTGTGTGTGCCCATTCCCTTTCTGTGCCTTTACACATGGGGAAACCGAGGCCCGGAGGCACGAAGTGCCCCGCCGTGCATCATGCACCGAAGGACAGAGCCAGACCTGCCCTTCCTGTCCACACCCACTCCACTCCCCACAGGGGCCCCCGCTGGCGTGACCCCAGGCATGGCCTGAGAACCCTGGCACCCAGGACGCTCCCTGCAGCAGCTCCCCCGAGGGGCCGAGGCTGCAGCCCCTTCCTCTCCACCCACACACAGGGCCGGGGGGCCACCAGGAATCAGCAGTGCTTCTGGGGAAGGAGGGTGGGTGGTGGGAGCTGTGGTTGGGGTGGGAGGGGGCCAGGCGTGCACCTCTGCTTTACCCGCTGGGCCGGCCGCTCCTGGCTTCAGAGCAAGGCAGCCTGCCCTCAGCGAGGGGCCGGGACCCTCTAGCCCCCAGCCCCACCCAGCAGGCACCCCTACGCCCCAGGCACACCTGCGCACTCCTCCAGGTTCCTTCCCACGGGCCCTCTGCCCCGTGCTACTACTCCCCAGAGCACCTGCCTCCCCCTCTCCCCCGCCCCCCATCCGCTCTCTTCCGTGGGCACTCATCGAATGCTGCCTCCTCCAGGAAGCAGCCCTGGCCAGACATTCCTGGCCCCCTACTCCTTAAATGGCCCTTCCGCTTCCCCATAGGGTGGGATGTCTTTCTCTTCCTCAAGGCAGGGTGGGCCCCTGGGCCTTTTGTGTCCCCTGCCGGGCCCCAAGAGGTCCTGGAGCACAGGCTCAGCTTGCCCTGAGATGGGGCCGGGCTGCCCAGGACGCGCTGGCCCTGACCTACCTCCATCAGTGACCGGTCCTGCTGTGACACACGCAGCAAGTGCAGGTTTCCGATGAGCGGCAGTGGGCGCGGCCCGGGGGGCCAGCGAGGGGTTGGGGAGGGGGTGCGGGGGCAGGTTCGGAGCAGCCCCCAGAGCCCCAGGAGCAGCAGGAGCCCCAGGAGCAGCAGGGCCATGAGGACGGCAGGCGGCGGGGCCCCAGCTCCCCACCCTGTGCCTTATAGGCCTCTGGGAGGGCGTGCCAGCGCCTCACCCCCCACCCCGAGAATGTGGACCGAGCAGTTTACAGGGGACAGCCAGGCAGCTTAAAGTGACAGGCGTGCGTGGAATGTGGGGTCGCATCTGTGGCAGGGGGCCAGGGGGCCAGGGCCTGTCTGGGGAGCGGGCATCTAGGCCTTGCACTGGGGGCGTCTTCGCCCCTTGCCTGCTGGAAAGAACACACCGCGGCGGCCAGTCGCCCCTCCCGCAGACCTCTGCCTTCTGCCTCAGTTTCCCCATCAGAACCGGGGCTCGTGAGGCCTTGGGACCCAGGCCCAGCTGTGAGGGCAGCTCCGAGCCTCCCTCAGCAGGGCCCGTAGGGTAGGAGGTCGGTGGAGACCCCGGGGATGGCCCGTGAGGGTCCCCCAGCAGACGCCTCCCATCGCAGACCCCTGTGTCCCCTGCAGAGTGTCCGACAGCGAGCTTGCCCTGAGTGACAGGCTCTTCCCCAGTGGCTTTGTGAGCGCGGTCACCCGGAGCGGGAGGCCCTGGCCGGGTATACCAGCCCCTATCTGTCTGTGCCGCGCTCCGGGCTCCCCACCCCCGGTTCCCCGGCTGGGAGCGGAGGAGGCGCCCCGTGGAAGGGGGCTGTGAGGGGCGGGAGGGCTGCTGGCATCAGAAGTGGCCGGGCCTGCTCCGCACCGCCTGCCCCGACATGAGGCAGTGGGAACCCTGTCCTCGCGCAGGGCCCCTCGCCGCGGGGCCTGGTTCCTGGGGATGCCGTCCATGCCCATCCACAAGGCCCAGAGCCAAAGCAGCCTGACAGCCGCCACCCTCTACCGGCCTGCACTTGCACACCTCCTGTGACGGGGTGCTCACTAGCTTGCGGGACTGTCCCCTTGCCCGGCCTCGGGGCTGTAGCGAGGAGGTCAGCTCTCTAACAGCCGTGCCTCCAGGTCACGTGGGCCGAGTGCCAGGGACCCAGGCCGCTACTGGGCGCATGGGCTGGGGGGTCCTCGCCGCCCAGCACAGCCCCCTGAATGGGCTCTGCCAGCATTTATCGAGCTCCTGTGTGTGCTACTCTCCGCTCACAGCTAGGGCTGCAGAAATTGTGGTCAGGGATCCAGAGGGGGCCCCCAGCTCTGTGAGAGAGACCCACGTGGCGGGGGCTTTGCCACGGAAAGCACCTCAGGTGTTGCAGCGGGGCATTCGAGTCACGAGGTGGAAGGGCTTTCCGGCCGAGGAAACAGGCTGTGCAGAGCCCGGAGCAAAAGCAGCAGGATGCTGGGTGGACGGCCGTGGGGGGAGGGCCAGAGCCATGTGGCTGCGCGCGCTGGAGGGGAGGACTCGGGGTCCCTGGGGTGGGGGTCGGGGGTCGGTCCATCCTCTTCCTTCAGGTCAGTGGGGCCTGGGCACCCGTGAGCCATGCCAGGCGGGAGGCCCACACCCCGCGCCCCAGCCTCGGTGGGCGCCTGCGGGCGGGTCCCTGCAGGGCGTGGCTGCAGGGGTGGAGGGGATTTTCCAGAACCGGTTGGGCTCAGCCAGTTTCTGGCATTTTACCTGCAAGACCCTTGAGCTCCTCCCAACAGCCTGGGGGGGTCACCCCCATTCCTCAGGAGAGGAAGTGGGGCCTGGGTTTGAGGTGCTCACAGCACCCCACCCCGGCCTCTGGGTGCACTGGTGGTGAGGGGGGTCAGGGCGGGGCCCCCACAGCGCCCAGCACGCACTCTGTGGGCGTCGCACCCCGCGGGGCAGGGGTGTGGTGGTGTGGGCTACAGACTTGGGAGCCCGGCATTCGGTTAGATTCCCGACCCTGCCCTCTGGGCTTCCGGACCCTCTTGGTGTTTGCTGGGATTTCGCGCGGACAGGGCCAGCCGTGTGTGACCACGGGAACGTGGCGCCAGCCCCTGTGTGCAGGGAGAGCCCAGGTGAGGACAGCCGGGCACTGGAGCTCGCAGGGCCCGGCCCGCAGGGCTGCAGCTCACGGTCCTGAGGGGGAACTGGCGGCTTGGCCAAGAATCTCCCCGGCATCATGAGTGGGGGGTGTTCCTCCACATCCAGGCCCCAGAAAGATGGAGCGGGGAGACCAGAGGGGTGTCCCCGCGTCCCTGCTGGTGGCCCTGTGGAGCAGTGCTGCCCCGCCTGTCTGCAGCGGCCTCAGGCTGGCGCCTCAGTGAGCCCACCTGGCGGGAGTCCTGTCCTGTAAATGCAGGTAGAGTTTATGCTCGGTCAAGTCCAGTGTCTTCAGGGGACGGTCCTGCAAGTTCTCACCTACTTGTGCAGTCGTGTGACCGCCGCCACGATACGATGAGAAACAGTCCCATCCCCACCGATTCCTCCCTTGGGAACCCAGCCCTGCCGCTGCACCCCTGCACCTGTGTTCTCTCCTTCCTATTCTACCTGAGCTGGACTTCCTACCCATAGGAGCACAGGCAGTGGGGCTGCAGGGATCACAGGATAGCACTCACATGGGAGCACGGGCCACGAGGCCACGGGGGGGGAGCACGGTGCGGGACTCCCAGGACAGCAGGGGCCACGGGGCCACAGGGGGGAGCACGGTGCGGGACTCCCAGG
>JAQQSY010004898.1:0-12013 GCA_028646535.1 Procyon lotor | reverse complement strand
ATCTATTATTATAAATAGAAAATAAGCATTTTGGTTACATCCTGGATGATCAACATTCAACAAGTTTTAGAAATTGTTGACAGTATTTCTAAATGTGAAGTTAGGCAATTTTATCATTTCCGTGAAGCTCCCAAGATCATTAGTACATTGTATAATATACAAATTGTGCTTAATTTACCAAATCATGATGAACAACTCAAAACAGCAACAACTGATCATAGAGAAGAATTATCACTACAACAAAAGCCTCTTTAACTCAACTTTCTCAAATACAGATTTTCGTTTTTATCTTAAGCAACCTCTCTGGCAAGCCTGTGGATGATGGGTGGAAAGGATGAGATTAGAAGGAGTGAGACCAGTTGGTGATTTAGGCAAAGAGATCCTGGGCCAACCCCAGAGCTGTGGACACAGGAAGGGGCAGAATCGGTGGGAAATGGTGACAGACCCTTATCACTGGTGGCAGAAAGCGGTGAATCCGAGATGACATTCCCATTTCTACGCTCAGAGACATCCAAGGAGAACTGGGTTTGAGGGATGTGTAGAGGTCATTTCTGCCAGTTTGGATGAATTGAGTGGCTCTGTAACTTTAGCAATTGACTTGATTTTCCACTCCGATGCTATTTGCATACAGCCCCTAGCGGTACACCCGAATACTAGATAAGCTCCCCAGGAGAGGGGGAGTGAAATTGGCGGGAAATCAGAAAGCTGTCGTGGGGAGTCTGAATGGGGGGACCGCGTGTGGTTCGCCCCGTGTTCTGTGTGTCAGCCTCTCTCTACGAATGACTCCTACTGTATCAGATTGCATGCTCCCTGGAGGAAGGATGCAGGGAGGACAGAGGTACGACTCAAAGAGGAAAATCTCTCATCTTTGGAGAGATGGCCGTCGAAATGGAACACCAAACGGGAGGAGCCTTCTCTGGGGATGACACAGTCAGAGCTCCTATAGAAATACGTGTTGGGTGGAGCTGACTTCTCCCTGGGCTCTCATCTCAGGGAGTGACAGTCCACCCTTATATGCTACGGCTTCTTGCCTGTTCTTGGCTGGCTTTCCTCCCTTGTCTGGACGCTACTGGTCCTCCCGACGTTGTCTTAGTTTTGCTGTTCTCTGCTAGAGGCGTTGACTGTTTTTTAAAAATCCTGTCTCTGTCCCTTGTGTTTCAGCCTGAGAGGAAGTTCGGAGTGGTGGTGGTCGGCGTTGGCAGAGCTGGCTCTGTGCGGATCAGGGACTTGCGGAATCCACATGCTTCCTCGGCGTTCCTGAACCTGGTCGGCTTCGTGTCCAGGTGGCTGGCATTTGTATTGTGCCTTGTAACTCACGGCAGGACCAGGGAGGTGAATTAGGGCTTGAGACAGAGAGATTCTCCAGAACCACGAGAGAGAGAGAGACAGAGATTGAGAGCCAGCTCTGGGGTCATTCCGGGGAACCGTGCTCAGGGTCAGCCCCGCAAGGTCCCAAGCTGGGATGGGTCTGGGGGCTGGAGTGCTGGGCCGGCAGCTGGGATGTACAGCGAGTCCGCCTCGAGGGGACTGCGAAGACGGAGGCAGGGAAGACGAGAGCCGGGCCTGATGGTTACACAAGGGGCACGATAGCCACCCACGCAATGGCCCTGGACTTTATAAGCCTTACCAGCTAGTTGACATAGTTACCATTATCAACTCCACTTTACAGATAAAGAAACTGAGCCACAGAGAGGTTATGTAATTTGCCTATGGACACACAGCTTGAAAGCTTAAGGCCTAAATTTGAATACAGGTCTGTTTGATTCCAAAGCCCATCATCTAAGCAATGTGTATTCTTTTCCCTTTGGTAATTTTGAGCCTCACTTTTGTCTCCTATAACTCAATCAAAACCAAACTTCCCACCGTGTTTCTTCTTCTCCGACCCTCACTCAGCACCTTCCTCCACCACTCACCGCTTCCTCACATACACCACTCACCTAACTAACACTGTCCAAGGTCATTTATGAGTGTTAATTGTGAACAAGATGTAGGCACTGTGTTGGCTGAGGAGAGAGGGTGGGTAGCAACTTAGGCACCTCACTCTGCTTTTTAGTGCCTTAGAGAAATCAAACAAAGCATGATTAACTACTGTGATGCTCCACACAGACCATCTGGGGCACTAGAAAGGCCCATAAGTGGTAGAAATTTGCTCTTGGTCAGTCTTTTCCCCTCAGTAAGAGTCTAAGGGACTTGCACATAAATGGAAGATCAAAAGTATTATTGACCAGCACTGTAACTCCCATTGCAACCCTACCTGAAGCTGGATTAAAGACAGAACTTAGGCTCAAAGATGAAATGGGGCCTCTCCTTGTCCCTTAAACCTCAGTCCTGTGCTAGCTGGCTACTGTGACTGATATGGCAGTGACTCCCAAACTACTCAGGTCATGTGGGAAGATGGCGAGCTCACACTCCCTGCTTTACTGCACCCCGGCCCTTATCACACTATTCCCCTTCTCACATACCCTGTTTCTCATGTCCTACCTGCTAAGTCCTACCACTCCCCAGGAAGCCTACTCTGAAACCCTAAATTAGATGTTGCTTGCCTTCATTGAAATAACCTGAACCCCCAAGCATAACATTTCTCATGTTAGTCTAACGTTGATGTTCTATGTTTACATGTGTGTCTTCCTTCTCCTTTTAGACTGTGAGTAAAGTCTGGTAGTCCTAGTGCTTGGCCAAATGCTTAGAGCTGGCTGTGATCATAGAGACCACTTCTCATGAGATAAAAAGAGAGCAGTTGTTTTTATTTTAGAGATGGAGTAATTCCAAGACTGCCAGGTCCTATAGGCTGTTAACAGTAGTGTTGGCGCTCAATGCCAGGTCTCTTGACTTAAACCCCGAGGCTGTTTTCTCACTCAGTGGTGGAAAACGTCCTGGAAGTGGGAGGGAGGGCATTAATTTCTTCATTTCCAAAAGCTGGTTACCAGGACATCATTGGGAGGAGAGAATAAGGATGGTGCTTACTTACTAGATATGCTGTGGACTTCTGAGTTGCATTTTTGTTATTCTCAAATAGACGAGAGCTTGGGAACATTGATGACGTCCAGCAGATTTCCTTGGAAGATGCTCTTTCCAGTCAAGAGGTTGAGGTTGCTTATATCTGCAGTGAGAGCTCCAGCCATGAGGACTATATCAGGTGCGTTTTCAATGTATGTAGTTCTTACCTCGCACAGCAGTGCAGGAGCATAAAAATGATGGGGCAAGCTGAAATCTGTGAAAGAAATCTTAATAATTGAAGGGGAAACTCACAGTGGAGCCACCACCTTTAAAAATTGTCAAAATGCTAAAAACTCTTACCGTGGGTTATAAATGTATAAGAAAATGAAAACTACATCAAACTAATATTTACTTGGTACACTGTAATTTAAAACAATACGAAGAATTAAAGGGTGTTCTTTGTAAAAAAATTTATTGACAGTGGTTCGACTAGGGCTTATCTCTTGTCATACTAGGATGCGGAGCCAGTATCTTTTTGGTGCTTTGGCAAATTGTTGTAATTTTTTCTAAGTTTGCATCAGCTTCCACCATTTTATCCTTTGTGCTTTTAGCATTTTAAATATCTCCAAGAGTTCCTTTAATATGAACGGTTTTTGCCATAAGTGCGGAAAGAAGGTAGTGGTGGCATCGAAGAGGGGAGATGATATTGTAGAACTGAAAGGGTTAAGAAGCCTGCGGCGAACGGAGGACACCAAGAGACGTTCTCATGCAAGATGCAAAGGGTGTTTATTCAAGCCGGCTTGGGCTCACAGCGGGACCTTAAACCAGTCTGCAGCTGAGAGCCCCGAGCTTCCTCGTGGGGGACCTTATATAGGACGTTATTATCCGTTACAGCAAAGCCCGCGCATTAGTAGCCTATAGTTTTAAAACATCACATTGGGGTCTGCACGCAGGCAGCCAATCATTTTAAGGAGAGGTACATGTCCTTGAGACATATGTGCCAGGCCGCACGGATCCTTGGAATGTGGAGGTGGTCTGTTCCTTTGTTCTCCCCAAGGTTGGGGTTTACTATCTTTCCCTGTTACCTAGGCGACGGTTGGCCGGTCGAAGGGGGTGGGGTGCATTGTAGCAAGGCGGTTACAGAAAGGCAAACAAGCGGTTAGCAATCAGCAGGAAATTTACCATGGGCTCCCCCCTTATAGCTGCAAGCCGGCCCTGTCCTGTGGCGGGGGTCTTTCAGAACAAGAGAAGTGAGGTCCCCCTGCCCCACCTTCTGATGCAAAGCCTAGAGTCCTTCAAACCTTTGGTGGGACTGAGCCTGGAAGGAGGAGCCCCACGCATGACCTGACAGCTAACAAGTCTTCTAGGTCCTTATATGAGATTGCAGCTGCCAGCATGCTCTTCCCCAGGAGTAAGCCACTCCCTCCTCATCACTTAAACTCTAGTGTGTAAAGAAACACCTTTCCTTGGTTCCCTTCACCCTTCTTTGGCACTAGAGTGTATTTCCTTAAAAAGATGAGTTTGTAATTCTCATTTTATAAATGTTTGTACCTTAGTAGTATCTGGAGAATAAAATCCAAACTTCTGAGCAGAGCATTCTAGTCTCTGCTCAGCCAGGCTCTCAGCTACTTTTGTGACTTTGTTACCCTCTCCTCCCAGTAATCTACTCCCCTGCTGTGCTGAAATTCATACTATTACCCAAATGGACAAATCTCCGTAAGAAGCAAATGCTGCCCAAAGGGAAATGCCCTCATCTTGTAGGTTGCACCTGGAAAATGCCTCCTCATACTTGAGATGTTACTGAAACCTTCTGACTGCCTCAGGCAGAGCTGGCTGTTCATGGGTGTGGCAGGCTTTATTTATGGCTCTCATGGGATAATAGGCGATTTACAGGCTAATGTCTTTTGTTTCTCCTCCAGAGTAGCTGGCAAATAGTACCTAGTTGACTCCATGAGTATAGTCATGAATGAGGAGTATAGTCAGTGAATGGGTGAATGTTCAAATGAACACATAACCAAAACACCTCTTCTAGCATAGTAGAAAGTGACAGGAAGTACAATTCATCCTCCTTGTCCTCTGGCCCAATTCTCATCTGCATTCCTTGGTGACCAATCGACTTACATGTATTTATAACAGTCCGTTCTCTGTCATGCAGGGCGTTTTAGTGAAGCGTACTTGAAGGGTATTTTCTCTCTCTCTCTTTTTTCCAAAGGCAGTTCCTCAATGCTGGCAAGCATGTCCTTGTGGAATATCCCATGACACTGTCTTGGGCAGCAGCTCAGGACCTGTGGAAGCTGGCAGAGCAGAAAGGTAGTGTATAGTCTGTCTGTTGAACGCAGACCCTCTTTTAGAGTTGCTGCCTGTAAGATGTCTCGTGTACCATCTTAATGCCTTTAAAACTTAACCGTGTGTCAGATATGTCCTGTGGGCTCCCAACCCTCTAGCCATTCCCCGTCCTATAGGCACACATAATGGGTATATGTGGAGGGCCAAAAGGGTGGAGGGATGAGTGGGAATTTGCAAACTTTTGTTAGATAATCATGCTTTTACTCTAATGAAAAGTATGAGTTAGCTTCGACTTATGCTAGTGTCATGATATTATTCCGCTGTTATTCACATGATATTTACATTGCTAATGGAAAAATGTCCAGATCAGAGTAATTGATTGTCTTATCTGCATACTTTGTAGTTTGTGTTGTTTCTCAAGAAGAGTATCATTTATCAAATACTTACTGTATGCCAGCAACTTGGGAACTCTACTAGGCACTTTATATGTCATTAATTCTCCTAGAAACCCTTGAAGGTAGATATTTTCTCAAGCTTATGTAAAGGAGTGTTACATAATTCCTTATGTAAAAGAATCCATACTTCAGAGAAGTTAAGTAATTTGCACCAGATCACAAAGCTAGTAACATGATTACAAATTGGGAGAATGAGATTTGAATTCAGTCCTTTCCGGCTCTGAAGTCTACATTGTTCCTTTAAGCCATACTGCCCTCCAGAGATTTTTGTTTTTACAGTACCTCCACGAGTCCCTTTATGGAGGCAACAAGAATTAACTAGAATGTTTAGGGATTACAGGATCTAGTTAAAGTTTAAATTACAAACTCTTTGTTTCAACATTTGCTATTGAAAATCTTTAATACATAAGCAAAGTATGGTCACCATTTACATGAAAATCACCAAAGAGAGCACCTTGCACTTATCACCATTGTAGACTGATTAAACTTTATTGGAATTCTTATAGCAATATGTAGCCCTGGGGTGTCCTGCTGAAGAACAGAGCCCATCTTTCCCTTTTGTAAGCCCCAGCGCTAAACTGCCTAGAACTGAGTAGGCTTTCAGTACGTGTTGGTTGAATGAGCAGATAGATGATTATTGATGTGAGTGAGAGGAGCTTTGAGATCATCACGTTTGTACATTATTTTTTCATGGCGTAGGTGTCCATGGACAAAGAACAAGATGGTAAAGAATACCCTATTGATTTGCTATTGAATTGCTAACAATTTGCTAATTGCAAAGAAAAAACTGTACTTTTACAATGAAGGACTCTGTTATCATCCTAACCAAATGATCGTTAATATGGTGCAATCTGATGTCACAAATCATTTGATGTGATATACACAGCATTAACCATATAATTGAGATTTATAGGTATTACGGGGGTAAAGGAACATACTAAATGACACTGTAAAAAAATCAAGCAAACTATAATGTGGAACACTCTACAAAAATAACAGGCTAAGCTTTTCCAGAAAGATAATGTCCTATACATAGTGACTTCCAGAGTAAATACAGAAGGAAAGGAAAAAAGAATACACTTTACACTGGAGAAACCAAACACTACCTCAGCTAGTTGATCAAAATTAACATAAACAATGGTAAGTCATGATAATGACATGTACCTCTAATATTATATAATAAGAATGGCCCATTACCTCTGTAGTTTTCCTCCCCAAAACATAGCCTCAGTGTAGTCATGAAGAATCCCTGTTGAGGGGCATTCTACAAAATGCCTGACCAATACTCTTTAGAACTGTCAAGGTCATTAAAAAATAAAAGAGGTTTTGTAAAAAAAAAAAAAAAAAAATCTAATAAATAAAGAAATAAAGAAATAAATAAAAGAGGTTTAAGAAACTTTCCAACCTAAGAGGAGGCTAAGGAGATATGGTGATTAAATGTAATGTGGTATCCTGAAACAGAAAAAGTGCCTTAGGTATTAATTAATGAAATCTAAATAAAATGTGGACTTCAGTTAATTTTTTTTTAAATGAGAAAAAATAATAAGGAGCAGTATTATATTGGAGCTTTGGTATTAGCTCCATAAGCAAGCAGATTCTGGGTGGATATGTAGAGATCATAAATGGCTTTAAAAAAGAGAAAAGTTCTTAGCAATGAAACTGACCTATTCTCTAGACAAGTATTTATAACTCATATTAGAACATGATAGTTATTATGCATGAGATCTGTGCTTGACAGTAGGAATAACCAAAAGATGACCCTTGCCCTTGAGAGGCCCACATTGTCAAATGTTCACAACTAGCAATATTAATTTCTCTGCTGAAAGTGAGTGAAAAATATAATAGTAACATTTTCACTATAGCCCGAAAAGTAATAATTTTATTCAACTCGGTATACCTAAATGCAATATCATTTTGGATGACAAAAGTTATGGATAATTTAGGACTCGTGTCTGCCAGATTGTGGAATAGGAAGCCCTAGGACCTCATTCCACCATGGAGACACTAACTTAACAGACCATGTAGACCATGTTGCCTTTGTGAGAGCTCCAGAAACCATTTAAGTGTTTGCAGTATCCCAGCCGTACACAAAGCACATAGGCATACACAAAGAGCTGCACTGAAGCAGGTAAGAAAGTTCATTGTATTTTCTCATCAGAGCCTTTTCCCTTCCTTGGCACATCATTGTATGATCAAGACAAAACTCCCAACTCTTAGCTTTTCCCTTGGGTGAAAAGAGAAGAGTGGAACATGAGTGCAATGTTCTGGTTTTTCAAGGGCTTCTGCTTGAGGGGCTGATTTCTACCTCTCCTGATTTAGCATGATGAGAGAAATAGTGGTGTGGTTTGCATGCAAGATTGAGACTGCTAAAAGCAAGGCAAACACTGTGGCTTGTTACGACATCAGAGAGGTTACAGTATTACATAAGGACATCAGGGTGAGCAAGAGATTACAGGTTTTTGAGAACAGCAGCAAGCCTCTTCCACTTGGAAATTACATATGATCCCAGAGAAGACACATTCGCAGAAAAGATTTGAGAGACACCTCCCGCCCCCCCAATGAGTTAGACTGGGTGGATTGGTGAAGGTTTTTTCTTGTACAAAGTCAGTCTGTAAAGACTGGAAGAAGTGGCTATTTTTCCAAATATTCATATCTCAACAAATGATCAGGGGGCATAAAAAGAAACAGGGAAATATTGGTCTCTCAAAGGAACAAAATTAATCTCCAGTAACTGATCCTAAAGAAATAGACATCTATGAATTACTGAATAAAGAATTCAAAATAATTCTAAAAGATGCTTAGTCAGCAAAAAGAGAACACAGGCAAGTAAATAAAATCAGGAAAACAGTACATGAACAACATGAAAATGTATCAACAAAGAGATGTAAAATATAAAAAGGAATAAAAAACTCTAGAGATGAAGAATAAAATGATTGGATTGAAATATGTGCATGGGTTCAACAGTAAACTTGATCAAGTGGAAGAAAGAATTGGTAAACTTGAAGATAGCTCATTTGAAATTTGAGTCAAAGGGACAAAAAGAAAAAAAGAATGAAGAAAAGTGAAGTAAGCTCGGGGACTTATGGTACAACATGAAATAGATCAATATATGCATTATGCAAGTGCCAAAAGGAGAAGTTCGAGAAAGGGGTAGTGAGCTTATTTGAAAAAAATAATGGCTAAAAATTTCCCAAATTTGAAAGAGATGGAATACAAATTCAAGACACTTAATGAACTCCAACTAGATAATTCCAGAGACCCACACCGAGACACATTATAATCACACTGTCAAGATCACAGATAAAGCAAACTCTTGAAAAAAGCAAGAAAAAAGTGACTTGTCATATAAAGGAGCTCCTGTAAGATTATCAGCAGACTCCTTATAAGCCAGAGGAAATGGTATGATGTATTCAATTTGTTGAAAGGAAAACAGCTGCCAACCAATACTATATTCACTAAACCTGTCCTTCAGAAAAGAAGGTGAAATTAAAACTTTCTCAGATAAACAACAGCTGAGGGAGTTAATCACCATTAGACCTACTCTACCAGAAATGCTAAAGGGAGTCCTTTTTTTTTTTTAAAGATTTTATTTATTTATTTGCCAGAGAGAGAGAGAGAGAGATTACAAGTAGGTAGAGAGAGAGGAGAAAGCAGGCTCCCTGTTGGGCAGAGAGCCTGACATGGGACTCGATCCCAGGACCCTGAGATCATGACTTGAGCCGAAGGCAGAGGCCCTAACCACTGAGCCACTCAGGTGCCCCAAGGGAGTCCTTTAAACTGAAGCAAAAGCATGGTAAACAGCAACATGAAAGCACAGGAAAAAAAAGCTCTCTGGTAAACGTAAATACAAAGACAAAAATATAGAATCCTGTAGTATCTTGTTGGTTCATAAGTCATTTTTAATGCTGGTATAAAATTGAAAAAGCAGAGCATAAAAAATAACTATAAATTATGTTAATGGATAGACAATAGAAATAGAAATATAGAAATAAATTATTATAACTAAATGTTTTATATAATTAGTGACCACATACAAATATCTGTAGAAGATGCACAAAAGGAAATGAAAAAGGAACACATCACCACAAAAAAAAATCAACAAAACTCAAAAGAAGGCAGTAAGAGAGGAAAAGAATAAAATACTATAAGACTACAGCTACCCCCACTTGTGCTCATGTCCTCTCTCTTTCTCGCTCACTCTCAAATAGATAAAATCTTTTAAAAAAAGATTAAGTTCTGAGCATATAATGTACAGCATGTAACTATAACATATGCTTGCAAGTTGCTGAAAGTAGACCTTAAACCTTCTCATTACACACACACAGAGTTAGTTAACTGTGCAAGGTGATGGATGTGCTAAGTATCTTTCTCTTGGTAATCATTCCACAATATATATGCTTATCAAATCAACAATTTGTACACTTTAAGCATATATAATTATATGTGACAGTTACTCCTTGATTTAAAAAATGAAAAAAAATTTTGAGAAAATTAACATTGGTACATACTATCATCTAATCCTCGGATTAGAGATTCAGACCCCATTCAAATTTTCCCATTTTTCCTAATAACATTTTTTATAGCAAAATGATTTAGTTCAAAACCACATATTGTCTTGACATACCACGTCCTCTCTGCTTTGGACAATTCCTTAGTCTCCTTAGTAGTCAGGAAGATTACAGGTCATTTATTTTGTAGAATGTTCTAAATTGGGTTTGTCTGATGTGTCTATATTATTAGATTCAGGGTTTGCATCATTCTTAGGAATATTATAGAACTAATATTCTTCTCTCTCTCTTTTTAAATGTTATGGTAGTTACCATACAGTACTTCATTAGTTTTTGATGTAGTGACCCAAGATTCATTATTTACGAATAACACCCACTGCTCATTGTAATACATGCCCTCCTTAATACTCATCACCGGGCTAACCCATCCCTCCAAATCCCTTCCCCTCTGAAACCCTCGGTTTGTTTCCTGGAGTCCAGAGTCTCTCATGGTTGATCTCCCCCTCTAATTTGCTCCCCTTTATTTTTCCCTTCCTTCTCCTAATGTCCTTCATGCTTATGTTCCACCTTCTGAACCTCTTTATCCTCCACATATAAGTGAAACCATATGATAATTGTCTTTCTCTGCTTAACTTATTTCACTTAGCACAATCCGCTCCAGGTCCATCTATGTCGATGCAAATGGTGGGATTTCATCCTTTCTGATGGCTGAGTAATATTCCATGGTGTATATGGACCACATCTTCTTTATTCATTCATCTGTTGAAGGGCATCTCGGTACCTTCCACAGTTTGGCTGTTGTGGACATTGCTGCTATGAACATTGGGATGCATGTGCCCCTTCTTTTCACTACATCTCTATCATTGGGGTAAATACCCTGTAGTACAATTGCTGGGTCATAGGGTAGCTCTATTTTCAACTTTTGAGGAACCTCCATACCATTTTCCCAAGTGGCTATACCAACTTGCATTTCCACCACCACTATAAGAAGGTTCCCCTTTCTCCACATCCTCTCCAACATTTGTTATTTCCTGTCTCGTTAATTTTTGCCATTCTAACTGGTGTGAAGTGGTATCTCAATGTGGTATTGATTTGAATTTCCCTGATAGCTGATGATATTGAACATTTTTTCATGTGTCCATTAGCTATTCATATGTCTTCTTTGGAGAAGTGTCTGTTCACATGTTCTGCCTATTTTTTAACTTGATTATTTATTTTTTGGGTGTTGAGTTTGACAAATTCTTTATAAATCTTAGATAACAGCCCTTTATCTGTAATGCCATTTGCAAAGATTTCTCATTCCGTGGGTTGCCTCTTTATTTTGTTTACTGTTTCCTTTGCTTTGCAGAAGATTTTTATCTTTTTTTCCCCCAAATATGTTTATGTTCTTTTTTCAGTGTTATAAGATTAATTGTTCATGCACAACACCCAGTGCTCCATGCAATACGTGCCCTCCTCAATACTCACCACCAGGCTCGCCCAACCCCCCAGCCTCTCCCCTCCGAAACCCCGTTTGTTGCTCAGAGTCCACAGTCTTTCATGGTTTGTTTCCCCCTCTGATTTCCCCCCATTCACCCTTCCCTTCCTTCTCACAATGCCCTCCATGTTTTTCCTTATGCTCCACACATAAGTGAGACCATAAGATAATTGGCTCTCTCCACTTGACTTATTTCACTCAGCATAATCTCTTCCAGTCCCATTCATGTTGATACAAAAGTTAGATATTTGTCCTTTCTGATGGAGGCATAATATTCCATTGTATATATGTACCATATCTTCTTTATCCATTCATCTGTTGAAGGACATCTTGGATCTTTCCACAGTTTG
>JAQQSY010004897.1:0-12013 GCA_028646535.1 Procyon lotor | reverse complement strand
TCATATCAGAGAGATCATGTGATAATTGTCTTTCTCTGACTGACTTATTTCGCTTAGCATAATACCCTCCAGTTCCATCCACGTCATTGCAAATGGCCAGATTTCGTTTCTCTTGATGGCTGCATAGTATTCCATTGTATGTATATACCACATCTTCTTTATCCACTCATCTGTTGATGGACATCTGGGTTCTTTCCATAATTTGGCTGTTGTGGACATTGCTGACAAGCAAATGTTTTTAATCAGTGAAGAATGAGAAACAAGGGAAGAAGCAGCTGAAAGAATGTGAATGGAGGGTTTAATGGCTGAAACACAGTCCAAGGGGATCTGAGGCTGGACAGATGTAGCTGTCAGCCTTGAGTAGAAGAGATCCATTGTTCTCAGAACCGGGGGGGTTCAGGGTGACTGTCACGTGTCAGCATTTGGAGTCGGCAAACTTAATTTCCTGAGTAGAGGTAAGGGTAGCAGCTAAGAGTGATAGGAGAGGTAGGGGCCTAGGAGAAAATGGTGAGGTTCCTGGTCCCTGAGGTGTGAAATAGAACCGTGAGTAAAGGATTCCTGAGGTGAGACTGACACTCTAAATCCGGTACCTGGACGAAAAGGTGCTGCTCTACTCTGTCCTCCCCAGAGTGAGGATGTTACCATTAGGAGTGGGGAAAAGCAGGTCATTGACTCATCCAGGGTGGGACTGTTTAATCAGATGCAGCAGAAGGACTGATGGAAAAGAGGCGGAAAAAGATAGTTGGCAGGGGGCCTGGGTGGTGCAGTTGATTAAGTGGCTGACTCTTGGTTTCACCTCAGGTCGTGGCCTCAGGATTGTGGGGTCGAGCCCCACATCAGGCTCCATGCTCAGGGGGGACTCGGCTTCATATTCTCTCTCCCTCTGCCCCTCCCACTTGTGCATTCGCTTGCTGTCTCTCTCCCGTCTTCCTAAGATAAATGACTGAGTGAGTCAGTGAATGAATGATAGTTGGCAAGTGAGAGAGTAGAAGTGCTTACTCATGAGATCCAGTCTGAGTAGGGAAGGAAATGAAAACAGGAAGGGACAGAAACTGTTAAGGAACAGAAGAGCTTGAAAGAACTTGAGGGCCTCGGGGGTCCAAGTTCACGCTCAGTGATAGAGACATGGAAGATAGAATTTCACAATTGATGGTGTTGGAGGTAAACCTGTTCTAGGCAATGCCTGGGTCTTGGTTATGGCCAGCGATTTTTACAGTGATTCTCAGCTCCTTTGGAAAAGGGTAGGGAGCTTCAGTGTTGGGCTTTTAAGTGAGCTGTGCGCATGGGCATTAATGACGATAGCTAACATTTCATGATCACTTACTCTCTGCTTGGTACTGTTACCAATTTTGCAAATGTTTATTTGTAATGATTATAGTAAATCTATAATGCAGATACTATCATTTTTATTCATGAAGAAGGTTGACCAGCATAAGTTATATATGTCCAAGATTGTACAGTTGACAAATCCTGGAGATGGCATTTAAATTCAGGTTATGTCTGACTATAAAGCCAAGCTTTGTTTACTCACGAAATCTCCCCTCTAGACTGCTACCCCCACTCCTTCCATTCTGGCTTTCTTCTCCATTCCTTTATTTCTGTGTTTCTTCATCCTGAAGGAGGATTTACAAGTAACAAAAAATGAAATAAAGCAGGATTTTAAAAATTGAGAAACAAAGGTAATAAGTAAAAGATTAGAAAAATAACATCAAGGGTAGGTTCCTATAGAAACTCATGGTATTAATTTGAGCACATTTACTGGCTCTTATCATTTTAAGAGCAAACATTGAAGGAAAACCATGTTATCTCAGGGCTAATAAGATAAATTAGTCCCTCAGAAGGATACTACTCTCAGTACAAAGGTTAACAGGCCCTGTGTAAGGTGATAAACAGTATCCTCAAGAAGACTCTTGAAGAAAAAAGCAATGCATTTGAGTTCTTATGTTACCTGTGGATGCAAGCAAAGTAAAATTAGTTCTACGAGGGTTCAAACAATGGGGCTTGAATACAGTGTTCAATTGAAGAAGGATCAGAGCAGGGAAGCTGTTAGATGCCAACCTTGAAGCACTGATAGCTGAAGAGGAGTAGAGAATGTGACAAAATAGCCAGAACCCAGACCTGGGAGCAGCAGTAAGACAACTCTAGGTGGAACCATCTGAGCTTTGGAAATTAACTGCTGTGGTTTCTTGGGCTAAGAGTTCACCTCTTCCTGAAGCCTAGATTAGGACTGATGACTTCTAGCATACACTAGGACCTATATATAGGGATGTGTAGGTTATTAAGTCTGGGGAATGGGGATGGATTTTGCATTTTTTTTTCCTTCTCTATTTGAGTACTTT
This sequence comes from Procyon lotor, assembly GCA_028646535.1. NCBI lineage: Eukaryota > Metazoa > Chordata > Mammalia > Carnivora > Procyonidae > Procyon > Procyon lotor. The sequence continues at coordinate 9,674 of JAQQSY010004897.1, read as the reverse complement.
TTAAATGAGTCTGGAGTGAACTCCAGTTGCTTTTCTTTTCTTTCCAAGATTTTACTATTTCAGAGAGAACACACAAGTGGGGGGTGGGGGCAGAGGGAGAAGCAGACACCCCACTGTACAGGGAGCCCATCCTGGAGCTCAGTCCCAGCATCCTGGGACCATGACCTGAGCCAAGGCAGAGGCCCAACTAACTGAGCCACCCAGGCACCCCAACTATTGCATTTTTAACAAGTCTTAATGTGATGCTGCTGGTCAGAGCTCACTTTGAGAACCACCGCTCTACAGATAGAAAATAAAATTTCAAAGTATTAACGTTAACAGCCTGTTAACTTTAAAAATAAAGCAGCCAATTATTTTATTAGCAAAATGGGCTTTGTGGAATAGTTGAGAATTGCAAGTGAGGACCTGCAAGCTCTGGCAAAGCCCTAGGCAGGTCCAACAAACATGGGAGGAGGACATTACTTTATGGAGAAGGGAGGAAGTTGGGTTTTTTGAATGGAAGTCCACTGGAGAAAAAAGGAGTTCAGGGTAATGATGGTTTCTCATGGGCTGAGTTGTAGGAGTAGTTGATTTCTTATATAAGATTCAATGTGCATCTCTTCTCATTGGGGCTTTTAGTTGATTATTCTTTCCTGTTGATGATTCTTCGGTTAGGGTCTATAATCGACTGATCTTCCTATAATTGACACTGATCAGTATGGGTCTCCTTCTAACCTCCCTACTCCACTTTAGTGAGAGTTCCCTTTATTAATCTTCACAAATCTAAATTAGAGGAAAGTCTTAGACTGTTTTTTCAGAAATTTCCTTGTTTTTCATACACTCATGTCCTCATTAGCAAGCTAATGATTGAGAGTGGGTCCAAAGATAAATCTGATAGGATTTCTTTCAGTTTGTTGGGAGGGATCATTTGTTTCTAGCAGATTTGATAATCTGTATGCCTTAATTTCGCATTCTTGAGCCAACCCCCTTTTTACTGATAATATCAAATATACATTTTATATACCCTGTGTTAAAAATCACAATTAATTGAAATTCTATGATTTCGCAGGGAATTTTGTTTCCCCCCCCAAACTGATCTGTTAATTATCTGAAGTACAAAAGTGCAAAGATTCTAGCCTCTATCTTTGGAATGGTAATACTACTGAGGGCCATTTGAATATAAAATGAATAATTTCTCAATTAATTCAGTGGTTAAGAGGCATGGTTTCTAAGGGTATTGAAATAGAGAGCTCATCTTAATGACTTTTTCTCCCAAGTAATGGGCCTTCCATATCACTCTTTAATCTAGGAGAATATATTTGGTATATTGTACATTTTTATTATATAGCATTGAGCTCTAAGAAATGCTTTATGGTAGTGTTTGTTTTTTTTTTTTTTGCCTTTTTTGTGTTTGTTTTTTAGGATATCTCACATTAAAGAGATTTCTCAAATATTCTGAATAAATTACATTTTAGGAAATATTCCAAGTTCATGGAGAATATAAGTGGTAAAATAGTTGGGTTTTTCAACTTTCTTCAACTTAGGAGCCACCAATTCATGTTTAATGAGACCAAGAAGTAGGCTTTATCACTTTTTTATTCCAAAAGTGAAGCCACTCTGGAAATCATGTTGTAAACAAAGAGAAAAGGAAAATGGATCTAAATTGTATTTTTTCTTGGTTTTTGATATGCTTTATAAAATAACTAGAACATCTGTAAGAACTTCGTGTATTCACCTGATGAAAGAATGGGGGTTAACTGTGCTTAAGAAGCTTCTAATAGAATTCTCTCTACACAAATACATGATAATTGATAGAGGAAGTTTCTGAACATAAATATTAATTTGTGTCTAGCTGATCATCTCATACAGAGTGCTTATGGCTCTGATTTTTCCTTTTTAGATATTGTTTTAATGTCTAATAAGATAAAGTTCTACATGTGGTAAATATTAAAGTAATTAAAAACATTTGGCTTTTTTGCATACATTTTCTAAAATTAACTGCCTTGTTAACACTCATCTCTCTTGTCTCTAATTGGGTTGAAATGTGTGAAAGGAAAAGAGCTTTGATATGGAACTGTTTTTCCAAGGATGACTCCACTATGCAACCCATAGAGGAGATAATAGATGTGGCTTTGAAAAAGTTTCTGATATCAGTGTTTTTACTTAGATGATACAATATTTAAATAAGAATTTGCTACATCTCAGTAACTAAAGTTTTTTTTTTTAAGATTTTATTTGAGAGAGAGAGAGAGAGCGAGCATGAGAGGGGTGAGGGTTAGAGGGAGAAACAGACTCCCCGCTGAGCAGGGACTCAATGATCATGACCTGAGCTCAAGGCAGTCGCCCAACCAACTGAGCTACCCAGGCTCCCCAACCAAAGTTTTTCATATATCATTTGTAAATCTAAGCATTATCACTTTGAAGCTAAGAGTTGAAAGATGGTGCCCCAAGATCTGATTCTGAATAAATAGTTTTTTTGTCTTATTTCTTTAAAATAGTCATGTCATCTAACTTTCTAGTAAAGAAAGGGGAGTATATTTAGTAATTTGCTTTTCTAAAGGCAGATAAATACTCATTTCTTCATTTTAAGTGTTTTACAGCTGGATGGTTTTAACTTTCTTTAAAATCGTTAAAAAGAATTGAGAAAAATTCATGTAATATCTGAATCAGATTAAAATACTGTAATTTGAATAACTCTTACAAATGCTTTGCATTAAAAGGAATCTTATAGACCATACTTACTCTATAATTTCACTGTAGGCAAACACTCGACATATTGAGAGAGTTCTTACCATTTTTTAAAAGTTGAATTTTACATAAAAACAAAGCTGTATGCCCATGGAAAAGTTAATATTCATTTCTTTCCTGTCATCCTGAGTTTTATTAAGACTGCTACCACCTGTCAGCAAAAGGTAGAAGGGAATCACAATGAAAAGAATTGATATTGAAGTAATTTTGTGAGGAAAAGTCAAAGCAGCTTCTTATTTTGAATTGTGATATGTACCATTGGGGTCTTGGCTAATCACTTTACCAGAGTTTTGGAAGGATTTGGTCTTAAGGTAGACAGGCAAGGCCATAATCAGGTTGGGTTGCATCTGAAGCATATATAATTTGGGGGATTTCTTGAAGAAAAAAATATTTTCCTTTGCAAATTTACAAAAATTTCTGCCTGGGTGAAAAACACTGGATTCCCCCAGGTCCTCGAGAGGGTTGCTGACAGGAGGGGCCCTTAAAGTTCACCTTCGCTAGTTTCAAGGGTAATACTACCTTTTGGGCAAAAAGAAGGAATATAAGTTCTGCCTGTGGGCAGGATGCGGCTTCTAAAGTTTTTCCAGATCTGGCCACATTTTACCAATACCCACCCCCACCTTAAAAGAAGTTTCACTGCTGCAGCAGAATTACCATCTTTTTCAGGGCTGGTTTACAAAGCATCAACCTATAACCAGAAATCTTCAAATAGAACTTGCTGAGTAGGTATTTTTTTAACTGGCCATTTGTGAGTTGATCAAAATCTGACACTTGGCCAAAGCTGTTGAAAATTGAGAGAGAAATTCTGTCATGGATCTGGTTGACAATTTATTGGATTTTTCCCCCATATTTTAATGTAGATTAAGTTAGCACACCAGTGTCTGAAATCACATTATTCCTAGAGAAAAATGATCACTGTCTAATAATTTATTGTTATGTATTATACACGCCAAATAGGAGAACCATCTGTTGGAACTGTATTTCTATATCATCTATTACATGATACATATTGCACTCCAGATCCAGGATGTCAAGGCTATATATCCTCCTTGTTGATCCCAGTGTCTAGTGTGTCTTTTCAGATACTTGCTTAGAGGGGCAGAGAAGTGTCATGTCCCAAAATACAGGCTTTAGAACTTAAAATATAAGTATAATCACCATATCTCAGGGTCACTTTCTTATATCTGTAGTAAAACATTGAGAAAATATTCTAGTTTTACATATTTAGAAAGATTATCTTTAAAAGTGTGGATTTAAAAAAAAAGTGTGGATTTTGGGGGCACTTTGGTGGCTCAGTCTGTTGAGCATCAGACTCTTGGTTTTGGCCCAGGTCATGATCTCGTGGGTCATGGATTCAAGCCCCGTGTCAGGCTTCATGCTCAGTGGGGAGTCCGCTTGAAGATTCTCTCTCTCTGTGCCCCTCCCCCCACTTATATGAGCACATGCATGCTTTCTCTTTCTCTCAAATAAATCTTTAAAAAAAATGAAATTGTGGATTTTGGAGGTAGGCCCAATATAATAAGTATTACCCATGCCATTGTGCAATCGTTTTGTCTTTGTGGTTCCATTTTCTCATCTATAAATGAAGGTGGCCTAAGGTTCTAGTCCTGAGTAAGTATATATTGAGTGTGCGGTGGTTGGTGAAGCTGAAGACAGTGAGCTCTTCGGAGTATTTACCTTTTGCTGCAGTTGTTATGGAGCCACTGACTGGATGTCACACCATTTCACATCTGATAAGTCCCTCCTTTTAGTAAATGAATAAAAATTGGTGTCTTTATAAACATGAATGTTTTCCCTTATCAGAAAATTGGAATATGTCACCCAACCAGTTTCTATTTCTGCCTTAGATATCAGTAAGCTTAGAGCAAAATTCATCATTTTGATGGTGTGATTTGTTCAAGTCTCAGAACAACTACCTTGCTTTCTTCCATTGATCCCTATATATTTTGATCCTTTAATTTCTGAGTTTGTTCCATGGGAATCCATAAATCACTGCCAAGCCACTCGGAATGGGAAGAATTACACAAAACAGTCTCTTTTCCATCCCCATTAACATCTTTATCTTGTTTAGTTGCATATAATTCTCATCTGTGAGGTTTTAGTTGTAGCATGGATTCTTCCTAGACTCAATTGGGAGACGAGTCCATCCTGCATGTCATCTAGCACCTTCTATGGTGCACCAGAGAGGCTCATTTTATATGAGTATCGCATTTTCTGACACAGGCTTTGAAGAGCAAAATGCAAGTTACCCTCTGCTTGCTAAATGCATATACTTAGAAAACTGTTACATCTTTGGGTAACTTTGAGGCAGAATCAGTAATCCTTTTCTGTATTTTCAGTATTTTAGAGCCAAAAGCTGCATAGGAGATGTAAAACACACTTGTGTTAAAACACTCAGGCATTTGGCTTGTTTACTTGCTTGTATTTATATTTGAGTAAATGAATCACTGTTAAATGAGCTTTTTGGTCTTCCTGAAAATGAGAAATTTCCATCAAAAGATGTAGTCACATTTTCATTACCTAATATTTTGTAAGCTGGAAATACTGTATTTTCTATCTCTTTAGCTTTCCTGCCATATTATAGCTAGGTAGTCCCAAATGTTTGAAAATTTTCTACTAAATGGTATAATGAGTGATTCATTATTAAGGATATTTGTCTGACAGAAACAAGCCATCATAGGCAGAAATAAAAAGTTTGAAAAGTCACAGACTTCTATGAATTTACACCTGAGAATATTGCAGGTAAATAACAAATTCTAACTCAGATATAGGAATTTTTGGTTCACCTGTGATTTAAGAACATGTTGAGTATCTACAGCTTAAAACTATGAAAGAGCCTCGTGCTTAGACAAACCTCAAACCACATAGTGATACTTGCATAGAAGACCCCAAGACTAATCCCAGCGGTGTCACTCAATAGTTAAGAGATTGGGAGCAAATAAATCTCTCTATGCCTTGATCTTCTCCTCTGTAAAATGAGGAAGGTTCAGTTAAGTGGGCTTCTGATTGCCCTTTCAGGTTTAAAAGGCTTTGATTCTATTGTCACAAGGCAGCCTTCAAGAAAATGCTTTATTCAAAATCAGATGGGCAATATTATTGAGCATTGGCCCCCGAAATCTATCCAATGGTCAGAAGTGCAGTTCAGTTACATATAGTCTGAATTACTTAGTGGGCATCTGAAGAAGGTGCCCAATATCAACATTCTTGTAGCAGTTTTGTCCCATACTGCATAAGAGGTGATTGATGGGTAAGCTGGCTCAGTTTGTGTGTTAAAAGCAAGCCTCAGCCTGCAGTCGCACTTGGGGCCACTCTGATGCGGGCATCTGTGAAATTGCTGTGGCTTTCTGCTTGCCTGCGAGGATTCCAGCAGTGAGGATAGCATTTGGGAAACACTGCAACTGTGAGACAGTTTCAGTTTCATTGAGGGGAAAAATGATTTGAGAACCTCACAGTGGGGTCCGTGGAGTTCTGTGGTCCATTAGGGCCCAGCAGATACTTCACAGGTGCTGTAGCAGTGAAGCAGGAAAAGAAAAATGAGGCAACTTTGTTCACATACATTCTACAAATTTTAAATGTCAACAAATATGCAGATTTCATTGTGAATAATTGTGAGAGGAAGTAGAGTCCATGCTAGTGAAGAGAGGTCACTCAGGAGCCAGTTTTCATGTGTCGTGAGAGACACTGCCTCTCAGTGTCTGTATGATTTTGAGCAGGTTGCTAAACCTCTGTGTGCCTCAGTTCCCTCATTTATTAAATAATAATAGTACCTGCTTTCGAAGATTGTTGTGAGGATTCATGCATTATAGAAGCATTCAGAATAAGGTCTGGCACAGAGTAGATATTATTTGTTATCTAGTGTCCTTATCATGACATTATTTTCACATAAAATTTATACTGTTTTTACTGTCAAATTTAAGAATTGATTTGGTGGGTGAAGGAAAGTGGGAGATGCAGGCTTCCAATTATAGAATGAATAAGTCAGGAGAATAAAGGGCATAGCATAGGGAATATGGTCAGTGATTGTGTTGTATGGTGATGGATGGTAGCTCAACTTGTGATAAACATAGTACAAAATATAGAAAAGAAGAATTGCTGTGTCGCATCCGTGAAACTAATGTAACGTGTGTCCACTATACAAAATTAAAAATTAAAAAGGAACTGATTTGGGCAGTTGAAAATCTTAAAATAGCAGTGACTTAAGCTAGCAGCTTCTTTCTCTCAGATATTTAAAAAAATCATAGGTAGATAGTGATCTGTAGTCTTAGGGACAGGCTTTATTTTGTTTTATTTTTACCAATCTCAGTGGGTTGTTTTCTACCTCATGGTCCAAAATGGCGGCTCAAGCCATCTTGTTTGAATTCCATCCATCCAGGACAAAAGGAATATGCCCCTTCCTTCTAAGCATGAGTTTTAGAGGTCACACGTGACCATATGGCTTACATCTTGTTGACCAGAACTTAATTACAAGGTCAAACTAAGCTTCAGAAGAAAATGTAAAATGTGCTTTCTGATCAGGGGGTCAGGGAGGCACAACATGTGATGAATCCAAAGTGGTGATTTTATTATTGAAAATGAAACAGTATATTGGGAAACATGTAATGTCTCTATCCACAAATATTATTACATTTCGAAGACTGGGTTCTTATTTTCTCAGTTAAGGTGCTTATTTTTTTCCTAAAACATATTATTTGCACATGATTTACATGTTTAAATATTCAATATGTCATTACTATGGTGTTATTTTAATTGCCATGTATACAAAAGTAGATTGCTGTCTCAAAAGTGATTAATTGAATGACAAAAATAGAATTAAAATATTAACATCAAAACTCCATTTCAAGTACTGAATTTTAACCTAAATAAGTTGGTAGAAAGGACTCTGGTAGTGTCATAAATTACTAGAGATTTCTGAATAATAAAATGTGAATAGCAAGTATGGCAAAGAATATGTAGCATTCAGGTTTTATGGGACTCATGATACATTGACCCCTAGCCACCTGTTAGGAAACTGCCAGAATAAGTCTTTCCAATGTGAAATTAATGTTCTTCCCCCCCCCCAAAAAGAGACTAAAACCCTAGAGATATCATTTAGAATTTCAGTCCCTTGTGTGACGTCAGTCACGGTACTACTAAGAGGCTTGCCAACTAGCCCAAACACTATGACAAATATGTATAGAAAGGAAGCAGATTAATTATTGGCAAAACCCATTTGTTAAATGTCAGATTACATATTAGTGGCCATCACTGGGCAAAAAATGTTCACTATGTGTACTAACATTTTCCTCATGGTGAGGCAAAAGAACTGAGCGGTAGAGACATAGTTTGGAATATATGAAATATATATATTTGTTCATTTAACAAAGATTTTTGAGAGCTCACTTTGTGTGAATTCATTGGGACACTGGAAAAAGGGCAGAGAATAAAAGAGAGGAAAGCCTTTCCCTCATAGAACTTGGATTCTGGGAGAATTGTTTCTAGCATTATTTATTACCTAAGATCCTGTGCTATAGGAAAAGGGAGTGATTGTGTGGGGAGTTCTAATGCAGACAGTATAAGGTGGATTAGGATCTACTGAGATCAAGAGAAAAGAAAACAGTTTTGTGGGGAGGACAAGGCTGGTTTTGCTTTATAAATAAGAATTTTGCTCAAATACTTATCCATCTTCTGCTTCACTCTCCAAGGACAGTTGCTGGTCAGAATTTACCTCGTGCTTATAAGTCAGGGATAAAGGAAGCAGTGAAAAGTGTGACTAGCATGGAGTTCCAGTCACTAAGTATATATCTTAGTGCGATGGGCAAAGTAGAAGACTGCGTTCTTCCCTACTGAGGAACGCCGGCTGGCTGCTTGGTGACTAAGGGGCTTCAGTGAGTTTATCGGGAAGGTGGAATAAGGACATTTCTTCTCTGCAGTGGCTTCATTTATTCGTGTTATTTCAAGCAGCTTGCTTGGTTGGCACTTCTGAGATGCACTTTCTTAAGTAGCTTGGTTCTACCTTTTCACGTTGGTGTGACCACAGCATTAAACATGGAGGGTAGGTTGTTGGCGGTTTCAAAGAATCCTGACTACAAATGGTTTCTACCAAGAAAATCACTTTTCCCCATTACTTGATGATTTTCTTTAGATGAGGAAATTGGCCTATTTAAAAAGGGAGAGAAATGATGCAACAGAATATAAAGATTACTTTATGTTGGGAGAAATGGTCAGCCTCACTTTAAATGGAATAGGTGTTTCAACTATCTGACAGCAGATATAAATGAGAAGTTTCTCCATAATTCCTTGATCTCCATTTCCTCCAAACATCCTGAACCCGAAGAGCCACCAAACAGTTGCTGTCATTTCTAATGTCCCATAACCATAAAAAAAAAGAGTTTCTAATTTGGATGAAATAGTAAGAAAATAAACAATGGATACGGAATCTGACCTTTACCTTACGTCAGATAAAGATACCTTAGTGAAAGACTGCAAACCAGCAAGTCATCTCTTGCTGATATAAAACTATTATTATTAATTTTTAAACTTTAATTTTCACTTAAAATTTCTGATTCTTGTTTTAAAGATAGGTTGATATCTGTGTGTGCTGAGCATTTGCTAAGTGGTCCAGATTCGTGAGGTTGGAGAAATACCACTCTAAGCAGAGGAACAGGTATAAGAGGCATAAAGAACAAGATGATGAAATTTCTGCGAAGGATGAGGATTGAGCATGTAAAATGTTATTGGCAGAGGTGGGGTAGTGGTGGGGCTAGTTTAAGAACTAACTGTTAGGGGCGCCGGGGTGGCTCAGTCGTTAAGCGTCTGCCTTCGGCCCAGGTCAGATCCCAGAGTCTTGGGATCGAGCCCCGCATCGGGCTCCCTGTTCCGTGGGAAGCCTGCTTCTCCCGCTACCATTCCCTCTGCTTGTGGCCCCTCTCTCGCAGGGTTTCTTGCTGTCAAATGAATAAAATCTTTAA
>JAQQSY010004896.1:0-12013 GCA_028646535.1 Procyon lotor | reverse complement strand
GGGCAGTATAGACATTTTAACAATGTTTATTCTTCCGATCCAGGAGCATGGTATGCTTTTCCACCTTTTTGTGTCTTCTTCAATTTCTTTTATGAGTGTTTTGTAGTTCTTCGAGTACAGATCCTTCACCTCTTTGGTTAGGTTTATTCCCAGGTATCTTATGGTTTTTGGTGCCAAACTGTGGAAAGAACCAAGATGCCCTTCAACAGATGAATGGATAAAGAAGATATGGTACATATACACAATGGAATATTATGCCTACATGAGAAAGGACGAATATCCCACTTTTGTATCAACATGGATGGGACTGGAAGAGATTATGCGGAGTGAAATAAGTCAAACAGAGAGAACCACTTACCTTATGGTCCCACTTACATGCTGAGCATAAAGAAAAACATGGAGGGCATTGTGAGAAGGAAGGGAAGGATGAATGGGGGGAAACCAGAGGGGGAGATGAACCATGAGAGACTGTGGACTATGAGCAACAAACTGAGGGTTTTGGAGGGGAGGGGGGTGGGGGTTAGGCGAGCCTGGTGGTGGGTATTGAGCAGGGCACGTACTGCATGGAGCACTGGGTGTAGTGCAAAACAATGAATCTTGTAACACTGAAAAAAAAATAAATAAAATTAAAAAAAAAAACAAAAAAACAAACGAAGAACATGCAGGAGGCATTTACATCCGAGCAGCTGACCTTAGGAAACTCTTCTACTAACCCACTGTGTCTTCTCCTGCCACATATTTTCTTCCCTGGGTCTTGGTTTCTCCATCTGCCAAAATGAAGAATTTGAGCTACAATCATTGGCTTTTAAACTGTTAATCCGAGGCCCTCTAGGGGCTACCGCAAGATAAAGGGGAGGCTGGGAGGTACCCTCCTTCTTTCCCCAAAGGAGCCTCACTCGATCGGCCTTGCCTTGTGGTCTTCCCAGGAAGGATTGCCACAGTGACACAGTGTCAAGTACAGGCGTGATGAGCTGGTGCAATGAGACATGCTCTGAGGTGTCTATTCTGTGAGGGCCGTGTGGGCCCTGAAGGCGGGGGCCTATCCTGCCGGGAAGGGGGGTGTTTTCCACGGCAGGGAATCGATGGTTCTAGTAGAGAGCCAGTACTCTAGGGCAAGAAACTTCATTGGCCTTTGGCCTGGTCCAGACTAATGGGCCGAGACTGGGAGACCCAGGGGAGCCATAGGATGTGTGTGCTCTTGTCAGTGAGCTGTCCTGACATAGGAAACCCGCATGGAGCCAACTGTGCCCGGGTTACTTGGGTTTTCCCTGGTACAGCAGCAAGGAGACAATAGCAGGGACAGCGGCTGTGGAGTCCTCTAGCCTAACTGGATGTGTTTGACTTTTATTCTTGCTACAAGAGGGGCCAGGATAGAGCCTAGGTACGCGGAAAGATCCAAATAGGGCCCATTTAAGGGAGACAGCAGAGGGAAGAGCCAGGCCTGCTGGGGGTGGGAAGTGAGCACTAGTGAGGTGTGCTATCGAGCCCTTCTTCCTCATCCTTTGGTTTCCCTAGAACAGGAAACCTACAGAAATCACCAAGATGCTGCACAGTGAGTAGGCCCAAAGGGGTTAGAAAGTCAAGAGACCATTGGGTTCCATTTTATTTATTGTCTTAAAAGATTTTATTTATTTATTTCAGCAGGGGGAGAAGCAGAGACGTTGGGACAAAGAGGGGGAAAGACTCTCAAGCAGACTGTGTGCTGAGAGCAGAGTCCAATGCGGGGCTTGATCTCACGACCCTGAGATCATGACCTAAAAGTTGAACACTTAACTGACTGAGCCACCCAGGGCCCCACATAGGGTTGCCCTTTAAAAAATGAGTTATTTTTTAAATAAAGAGTCCTAACCTCTTCACGGTAGAGCACAACTTACCTTCACAAAAGGTGCCCCACCTGGGTCAGGAATGCTTTTCCTCACTGACTTCACACAAGGTGTCCCAAGTATGTCTGGACTAAGAATCAGGTAACTCCAACTCCCCCTCCAAGCAGGACCCCTGCCTCTCTATCATCATGCCTATCTACTTTCAGTTTTTACAGATGGTCACAAACGAGGTCAAGCCTTGGTCTATCTTTGTGCTTTGATCTGTGTTTTACATAGGTGCTGTCACAGAGGAAAAACAGTGTTGAAAATGACTATTTATTTTTTCTCCTGTAACATAACTGAAGGTTTTACAGGGATGAAGTGAGAAAAACCTCCTGGCTTTTAATCCTTTGAAATTTGGAAAGTAGTTTTTAAGAGTTCTGTTTGCTGCCTTCGCTAACTCTCTTCCAGATCTGCTATTTTTCTGAGCCTGACTGAAACCAGGCTAAGATTTGGAGTCCCCACAGTGAGCATGACTACAGAGCTCAGTGGTCTGCATGATGGAGATCTTTCAGGAAAAGAACTCATTAGCATGATGCAGGAGGCTCTGAAGGTAATCATTTCAAGACAGAGTGTGGAGGACAACATAGGCTTTTGTCATGACTGATGGAATCTCTTCTCTGGGCAACCCGACAATTTCCACAGCAGCTTCTCTGCTGGGCACGGCAATCAGGAACTATTTTAGGGAGGCCTGGGCATCCAGCTGCAAGAGTTTTGATACATCAGACATACAGAGGTGAACTGTGTGTGTCCTCACGCTCTCTTCTCATTGGGAGATGCGGGGATGTGTCCAGAATGGACAGGAGCCAGGGACGGGCACCCTTCCTCAGGTGTGGTCTCTGGACGGGGCTGCCAGAGCAGTTCGGCACTTTGCCTAGAAAAGCAAGTCCCAGTAGGAATTACTTTTACTCTTCTTCCTCCTCCTACCAACTGCTACGATTATATAAGTATGGTTTATCAGAAATACCGTGTGATAGATACTGGGCTTCAGAAGATGAACAGGACATTTTTTCTGCCCCCAAAGGGAGACTATTCAAGCCCACTTGGTGAGCTTTGGATGGTTAGAAAATACTACTCTGACCCTTGTTAAAGACAGTGAGGCAGGACTTTATTCAAAGGACAGGTGTCATGGGGTTTTGCAATAGAGGAGAGAGATAGGGCTCCACTCTGAATGCAAGGAAAAGTAGGGATTTATAGCCAAGGAGCAGAGTTGGGGTTCAGTGGGTTGAAAATTACCAAGAGGACAGAGGAATTCTTTTTCGTTCCCCCCCCTTTTTTTTTTAAGATTTTACTTATCTATCTATCTATCATCTATCTATCTATCTATCTATCTATCTATCTATCTATCTATCTATCTATCATCTATCTATCTATCTATCATCTATTCATTTATTTAGAAAGTGTGAGCAAGGAGAGGGCCAGAGGGAGAGAGAAAGAGAGACTCTCAAGCAGACTCCACACAGAGCATGGGGCCTGACACAGGACTTGATCTCATGACCCTGAGATCATGACCTGAGTGGAAATCAAGAGTCCGATACTTAACTGAGCCACCCAGGCATCACCGTCCCTTTTTTAAAATTGATTTTATTTATTTATTTGAGAGAGAGAGAGTGCGTGAGCAAGGGAAGGAGCAGAGGAGGAGGGAGGAGGGAGCAGGACAAGTAGATTCTGCACTGAGCAAGGAGCCCAACACAGGGCTTGATCCCAGGACCCTGTGATCAGGACCTGAACCAGAACCAAGAGTCAGAAACTTCACTGACTGAACCACCCAGGTGCCTTGAGGATAGGGGCATTCTTGCTAAACTGACCACATAGGATCCTTCCTGAAGGCAGGGCAGAATGATTTGATATCACTGAGTAGGGATAAAGAGAGATGAGGAATTTGGATATTTTTATCCAGAGTAACCAGGGTAGGAAAGTCTCACTGCACTGAGATAGCAGATTCTTGCTCTTGAGAACAAGGTCCCAGGATGGAGCGTAGTAGATCAAGGGCCTAGAAGAGCCTGGCTAAAGTTTGGTCAAGGAGAATCCTTGTCAGGACTCACCACTTTTGCCTCTCATCCCAGCATGGATGAAGGCCCTCAGTACAGATGCAGGCCCAGAACGTTCTAAGGGAGAATATATGGAGCACTTATCTTCCTCTGTGTCTCCAGAATTTATGGTTTCCTTCTCACCTTGGGTGCCTTCTTAACTGTGGCTGCCATTCAGCATCTAGGAATGGGCCAATCATGGTAGACATTCTATCCACATTAATGCTGTACTGTTCACAGCAGTCTGGGCCAACATCAGACAAGTGGATGTTTCAAATCTGAGGGAAAAATATCAGAAAACAAAGATCCAGGGAAATGAAGTGACCAGGGCCCACCAAGGGCAGAGAGACACTTCAATCCCAGGGCTCTTCCTTCCAAAGTCCCTCATCGTGAGGTCATTCTGCCTCATTTTTTAAATCGGTATTCACAGTTCACTTATACTTATTTTTGATTCTAGGAATATTCTAGAAATTATCAATATGCTTATCAAATTCAGAACCTGAAGGCTGAATCTACCCCTTTTTCTTCTACCTTCTTTGCTTAAGCAACAGAAGTTTACTTTCTCATACTTCCAGAGGCTGGAAGTCCAAGATCAAGGTGTTGGTAGGGTTGGTTTCTTTGGAGGCCCTTCTCCTCAGCTTGCTCTTGGCCAACTCTTTGCTGTGACCTCTTCTCTGTGCACACACTCCTGTCTCTCTCCCTCTTCCTTTGAGGACCCAGTCATGTTGGATTAGGGCTGCACCCCAATGGCCTCACTTAAAGATCCTCATTTGATTATCTCTTTAAAGACTCTCTCTTTCAGTACACATTCTGAGATGTACAGGGGTTAGCACTTCAACATTTGAATTTGGGTGGGGGGCACAATTCAGTCCATAACATCTAATATATTTTTAAAAATCAGTTGTGAAAGATGCAAAGATGAACAAGACACTTTCTTCATCCTCCAGGAGCTTACAGGTTAGATAGAGCTCTGTAAAGAAATCAAGTGATGATGAGTAGATTTGGAGCTCAGAGGAGGGACAGCTTACCATGGGCTACAGTGGTTCAGGAATGCTTCTGGGAGGAGGCAACATACAGGGGTCCTGGGTAGATACATATACATTTCTAGAAACTCAAAGGGAAGATCCTGCCTAAAAATTAAATAGACCTAATAGGTGAAGACGTAACCTAATGTGACTCATAAGCATTTCTTGGGCATCTGTTCTCTGCCTGGCATTGAGCTGAGGGATGGAATACAAGGACAGACATCTGCTCTTGAGTTGGCTGCAGGCGAGGAGAAGGGTGATTTCTGAGCTATCTGAGCATCAGTAATCCACTAGACAGCAAAGTTTGTAGCACAGCTCGGCCATCTGAAGTTGACTGCTGGGTGTGGCAGAGGTTCATGGCTCAGGGACCCCATGCTGGCAATAGGGCATTGTTTGTGCTGATAACCTTGACCCCTCCCTGAAGCTCCCCAGGAAAGGGAGCCCAGGCTTGGTGTCCATTCCCTGTCCACACAGTTTTGATTGAATACTTAGCTTCCATCTGCTGTTTAGTTTATGTATTGTTCAGATTTTGAGTTCCACGTGGCAGGACCTTGTCCTTTGTTTTTTCCTCTTTGCACCATTCGCCCTGCTGGGGCCACATCCTCCATAAGCCACAGACGTTAATCAGAGTTTTGGGTTCCAGCCATGACAAATTTTGACCTGACAGTATCTAAATCCTGAACATGTTTCAAATCAGAATGCAAACCCATTGTCCTCCCAACTCTGTATAATTTCCATTAATTGCTCTAATATGCTGGCTCCTCTTTTTGATTGCGTGCCCTTTAGAAAAAAAAATCATTGATACATTAATTATAGCTTTCATCCAGAGGTTCGAGCTTTTCTAAACATTTATTTGAATTTCATGCCAAACTGGGGGATAATTGCACAGAAAAGGATCATGCTGGGTTAGATTCTGAGATGGGTTTTTAAATATCCTTCCTCCAGTATAAACAGCCCAACTGGCAGTTCCGGCATCTTACTGCTCTGTGTGGTTGACTGAGCCCATTTTCTGCATAGTGATAACACAGGATAAGGGATGATGATCTGAGAGGTAGCCTTCAGGATCGATGGCTCAGACACCCTTTCTGATCCAAAGCTGTGGCAAGTGAGATTGCGAAGCTTGGGTCTTGGGGAAACGCTAAAGGTGCCAACAGTTGGGGCCAGAGTGACATGGGTATATTCTATAGTGAGTCCCAGGGGGACCCATTCTGTCCATGTGGGTGACAGCAGTGTTGACCAGAACTGTGGAGGGCCCAGCAGCATATGGTATCTGCCTTCTGCTCTCACTGAAGTTCTGGAGGGTGCTTCCTGGGGTCTCTGCTGTCCCTCATAGGGGGGCCGATGTGCACGGTGGGTCTCCCTTCCTGCTGGGCCCCTGGATTTCTTCCTCCTCCCTGTCAGGCCCTCCAGACCCATGGACAGTGTTGCAGATTTAATCATGTAACACTGTTCTTTAACGTTTCCCGAAGGTTTGCTTGTCAGAAGCCGCAGATGGAGAATTACAAATGAAGAGTTTTAGTGATGTACACAAAAAGGAATTTTGCAAACAAATGGTTTCCATAAACAAACATTGAGATCAGCTTCCTGCTGGAGCATCACCGTACACATAACTGGGAGGGAGCTGGAACACAGCCTTCCAGAGCATTCTGATTGGGCTCTTGGCTGGAGCCAGGTTCTCTCTCTTGGTGAATTTCCCTGGGTGGAGGGGTGGGGGTTGGCACACTCACCACCAACCAGGTGAATGGAACATAGGATGTGGAACAGGAACTCTGGTGGGTTTTTTTGTTTGTTTGTATGCTTGTTTGTTTGTTTTCAGGTGTGGGTAACTTATTTATTTATTTATTTATTTACTTACTTACTTACTTATATTTATTATGTTAGTCACCATACAGTACATTATTAGTTTTTGATGTCATGTTTCATGATTCATTGTTTGCGTGTAACACCCAGTGCTCCATGCAATCCGTGCCCTCCTTCATACCCACCACCAGGCTCAACCATGCCTCCACTCCCCTTCCTCTAAAACCCTCAGTTTGTTTCCTGGAGTCTATAGTCTCTCATGGTTCGTCTCCCCCTCTGATTCCCACCCCCACTTCATTTCTTCCTTCCTTCTCCTAATGTCCTCCATGTTACTCCTTATTTTTCACAAATAGGTAAAACCATATGATAATTGACTTTCTCTGCTTGACTTATTTCATTCAGCATAATTTCCTCTAGTCCCATTAATGTTGATGCAAAAGTTGGGTATTCATCCTTTCTGAGGGCTGAGGAATGTTCTGTTTTGTGGAAGTACCACATCTTCATCCATTCATCTCTTGAACGGCAGCTCGGCTCTTTCCACACTTTGGCTATTGTGGACATTGCTGCCATGAATATTGGGGTGCATGTGGCCCTTCTTTTCACCTTATCCATGTCTTTGGGGTAAATACTGAGGAGTGCAATTGCCAGGTCATAGGGTAGCTCTATTTTTAACTTTTTGAGGAACATCCATACTTGTCCAAAGTGGCTACACAGCATCCTTTCCTGATTAAAACTCTTCAGAGTGCAGGGATAGAGGGAACATTCCTCAAGTTCATAAAATCTATTTGTGGAAAGCCCATAGCAAATATCATTCCTTAAGAGTGGACAAGGATGCCCACTCTCATCGCTATTGTTCAACATAGTACTAGAAGTCCTGGCATCAGCAATAAGACAACAAAAAGAAATACAAGGTATTCAAACTGGCAAAGAAGAAGTTAAACACTTTCTCTCTTTGCAGGTGCCATGATGCTTTATGTGGAAAACCCAAAAGACTCCATCCCCAAATTGCTAGAACTCATACAGCAATTCCAAAATGTGGCAGGATACAAAATCAATGCACAGAAATCCATTGCTTTCTTATACACTAACAATGTAACTATAGAAAGAGAAATTAGGGAATCGATTCCATTTACAGTAGCTCCAAAAACCATAAGATACCTTGGAATAAATCTAACCAAAGACGTGAAGGATCTATACTCTAGAAACTACAGAGCACTTAATAAAGAAGTTGAAGAAGACACAAAAAGATAGAAAACATTCTATGCTCATGGATCAGAAGAATAAACAGTGTTAAAATGTCTATGCTGACCAGAGCAATTTATACTTTTAATGCCATCCCAATCAAAATACCAATGGCATTTTTCAAAGTGCTAGAACAAACAATCCTAAAATTTGTATGGAACCAGAAAAGACCCAAATCGCTGAGGAAATGGTGAAAAAGTAAAACAAAGCCAGGGGCATCATGTTGCCTGATTTCAAGCTATATTACAAAGCTGTGATCACCAAGACAGTATGGTACTGGCACAAAAACAGATGCATTGATCAAAGGAACAGAATAGAGAGCCCAGAAATGGGCCCTTAACTCTATGGTCAGCTAATCTTTGACAAAGCAGGAAAAAATATCCAATGGAAAAAAAGACAGTCTCTTCAATAAATGGGGCCTCATCTCTGTGCTGGGAAAATTGGACAGCCACATCCAGAAGAATGAAGCTCAACCATTCTCTTACACCACACACAAAAATAAACTCTAAATGGATAAAAGACCTCAATGTGAGACGGGAATCCATCAAAATCCTAGAGGAGAACATAGGCAGTAACCTCTCTGACATCAGCCACAGCAGCTTCTTTCAGGACACGTCTCCAAAGGCAAGGCAAACAAAAGTGAAAATGAACTTTTGGGACTTCATCAAGATAAAATGCTTCTGCAGAGCAAAGGAAACAGTCAACAAAACAAACAGGCAACCCACAGAATGGGAGAAGATATTTGCAAATGACACCACAGACAAAGGTCTGATATCCAAGATCTATAAAGAACTCCTCAAACTCAACACCCAAAAACCAAATAATCAAGTCAAAAAATGGACAGAAGACATGAACAAACACTTCTCCAAAGAAGACATACGAATGGCTAACAGATACAAAAAATATTCAACATCATTAGCCATCAGGGGAATTCAAATCAAAACTACATTGAGATATCACCTTAAACAGTTAGAATGGCAAAAATTGAGAAGGCAGGTAACAGCAAATGCTGGAGAGGTTGTGGAGAAAGGGGAACCCTCTTCCACTGTTGGTGGGAAGGAATTCTGGGACCTTACTCCACTGTGTCCCCTGTGACCTTGGGGATGTCATTCCAAGTGGGGCCACATCTCTGTCAAAATACAGTATATTTTCATGCAATCACATGCATTAATACAGGTCTATCATTTATAGAATACTTATGATGAATCACACATTAAACTGGGCAATTTACCTATATGATTTAATCTCCACAACTTGGAAAATTAGTTATGAAGATTGGGGAGGTAGCTTGCCCAAAGTCATAAAACCAATAATAAGAAAATCCCAAACCCAGGTTATAGTTTGGATTCCAAAGCCTTTGCTTTTTCTCTGCACCTGGCTGCCTCTCAGTGAACAATTTAGACCCAGCTGGGTTCAAGTGTGTGTCAGTGTATGCGCACACATGTGTATACAAGTTCATGCTCATAGGTGGGCTTTTTTTTTTTTTTTTTTTTTGGTAAGATTTTATTTATTTATTTGAGAAAGAGAAGGAGAAAACCGCAGGTGGGCTTGTGGGAGCCGGGGGAGGGCAGAAGCAGACTCCCTGCTGTGCCTGGAGCCTGGGGTGGGGTGGGGGAGTGGCTCGGGGGCTGGATCCTAGGACCCCAAGTTCATGATCTGAGCCTAAGTCAGATGCTTAACCAACTGAGCCACCCAGGCGTCCCTCATAGGTGGGGTTTTGTACCAGGGAAGCGAGCTCTGTGTCTCTGGTTCCACATTTCCCCAGGACAGTTTTATCACCATATCCCGAGCTCTAGCTGTCCTCTTTAGCCTCTCCCAGAAGCACGTACTCCTGGTTTTACTCCATTTTTATTTTCTGGATAGATGAAAACATTGTGAGGTTTTTGGGTTTTTTTTGTTTTTTGTTTTTAATGTATGTATAACAATTGAATGAGTCATAGAACCTGATTTTCATGACATACACGATGCAGCTGATGCCTGATACTTCTGAGACTCCTGGACCTTGTTGCAGAATTACACCGTTTTTGTTTTCTGGGCAGTCGGGGGAGTGGGCACACGGCTCCCCGTCTGCCCCTGTGCTGGCTTCTTACAACCCTCCCCGAATCCTCAGAGAAGAGGATTATGATAATCTCCCCAGGATGACAGCTGAAGGAACACTGAGGCTCAGAGAGGGTCCCACATTGGTCTCACATCACCCATGGAGAAAGCAGCAGCCCTGCCCCCCCACTCCCCCGCACCCTGACTTGGAGTGCTGTGTTCCTCCCAGAGCCCCAGCTGGCTGGATGTGCTTGCTCCCCCGTGGCCAGCCCTGGAAGGCTGGGATGCCCATGGGGCACCCTGAGTGGGGAGGAAGCAGCCCGCCCTGTGAATGCCAGCTTCAGAGCAGAGCTGGGGGCTCAGCGGGCCCCCTGCTCTGCCCCCCTTTTCAATAAGGTATGGTCCTCATGCAGACAGCCTGATGTAGTAGTCCACTGCATTCATTTAATGCAGCGCTCTATCTGTGCAGGTCTCACTGGCAGATAATTTCACTTCTGCTCAGATGGTGGCCCGAGACACCCAGGGATGCTGGTGGGGCGGAGCTGTGTGCCCTAGAGCGTCCCACGGGAGAGGGAACTGTACGACCCACGTCCACGCCCTTTGCACGGCACTCAGTGCTTTTGCAGGTCAGGCTTGCCGGCCTTCCTTCTCTTTGATGCTTCTGGGTAGATTATCCTTCCTTTATGGATGATGGAAAAGAGGCCCAGGGAGATGAGGTGACTCATTCAGCATCACGCAGCAAGACTGGGGTCCTGGGGACTTACTCTTGATGAGGCATTTGTTTGATGTGTTAAGTGACCAGCCTTCTGGGGCATCTGGGTGGCTCAGTCCTTAAGCATCTGCCTTCGGCTCAGGATGGTCCCAAGGGCCTGGGATCAAGTCCCCTGTTGGGCTCCCTGCTTAGCAAGAAGCCTGCTTCTTCTTCTCTCTCTCCCCCTGCTGTGTTCCCTCTCTCAATGTCTGTCTGTCTGTCTGTCTCTCTCTCTCTCTGTCAAATACAGAAATAAAGTCGTAAAAAAAGGGGGGGGAACCAGCCTTCTGCGTAGACTTGTGGAGCCACCCCACCATCCTTGCCCATCATTGTGGCTCATTTAAAAGTACTTCTTTTAAGCTCAGCAGCTCAGCCTTCTTGCTGCTGATGCACTCTAGTTTCTGGAAAGGTCTTGATGTTGAGCTGAAATCCTCCCGTCATCCCCATACAGACCCCAGGGTCTCACAGAAGGTTCTGGTCCGTCCCTCTCTAGAGCCACCATCTCTGATTTCTTCAGTCTGTCCTTCCAGGAAGAACTCCAGGCATGTCACAGCCCCGATGGCCTTTTCTGGATGATTTCTGAACATGTGTATCAAGGGAAGTGAGAATCGAGTACCCCAGGACAGATCTGAGCAGGCTGGTGTGGAGAGGGGACTCGCTAGTTGTGTCCCACCCCTCCCCCCCAATTCTTGGTGAGACAGTCTCTGAAGAGGGCATGTCCGCCCCTCCCATGTGGGTCCATTTCCAGATGGGGGTCTCTGCTGGTTCTGGAGGCTTCTGTCTGCCTTCCTCACTGTGTGTAAGCCCTGTGGGGATGGGCGTTGGGTTTCAAGGTCTCCCGTCCTTCCGCCCCCGCCCCCTGTGAGCTTCAGCAACAGGGCGTACTCGCTGAACATCAACTGGGCACCAGTTCTGGTGGTGGGGCGTAAGGGTGTGATGGAGAGTACCATGTGGTCTTAATGGGAATGGTTTCCCCACAGCTGTGGGGCGCATTCGAGTCTACACACTGTTTCCATCTCCGTCATGTCACGATGACTCTCGGACCTCAGCACCAACCCCCATCTGGTGATAGATCAGGCAAGAGAGGGGGAGGCTCCAAAACATGGCCAAGGAGAAAGCGTGTGAGCCACGGGTCAGGGGCCAGCGGGGAGGATAGGACGTGGCTTGAACACACGGGCCGGCAGCAGCCGCTCCATCTGGTGTTGGAAGCCAGGACTCTGGGAATGAGAGTTGTTGAGAGCAAGAGTGAAGGGGTCAGGAAGGAGC